>BQKZ01000275.1:141499-165899 GCA_036244855.1 Temnopleurus reevesii
GATTTTGGGTTCATGAGGTCAAAGGTGGCAGTGCCCAAAATTTGTAAAATGTATTTGATTTCTGATGGCATGGAACAGGCCGTACATACCTTTCTGATTGCGTGATGGCGGAGGCATAAATTTTGACCGTGCGCGGTCGAGGATTCATCTAGTTTAATATTACTTTACATAGTATTAGTACAGAACAAAAACCTGTTAGACATGAATTAGCACTGCTATTCCAGGAAATTTTCTCAATATATATAGCCGATGTTGAGGAATCATGTAAGTGTCAAGAAAATTTACTTTACATTTATTGCAACTTCACAGAAGACACAAATGTTTTTGGAAAGGATATGTCTTCCTAAAAAGTCTTACAGTAGTTCAGAAGCCCCGGTATATGTTTGCAGACAAAGTTATGAACCATAGAGGGATAAAGTGAAAACAAATATTTAGCATGACTTTTCTGCAAAGAATTTTAATTGAATGCAAAATGTCATATTTTTTGCTGGGTCAGTTTTATGTCAGTTTTATGTCGTTGCAGATCTGAGTGCTTTTGTGGAAGCCCACGTATCACATTTCTGTATTTGTATTCAATATTTTATCAATAATATCTGTTAAGAAGAGCCACCTGATGTCAAAGAAGAGAAACATTTCTAATGGACCTGAATCTTAATTTCTTTGATTTTTTTGCTGTACATACTCACAGAGCTTTGGAGATACGTGTGAATGCCGTGGGTAAGAACCATCCAACGATAGCACAGACGTACATGTCTTATGGCTCTTATCTAATAAGAGTTAACCAAATTGAGAAAGCCATCGAAATGACCAAAGATGCTCTCAAAATATATGAGGTAAGACAATAATTACATCGACGAGTCAGTGACACAAGTACACACATGTAATTCCATGCTATTTTGTGGAAAAAGCGTTCAAAGAAATTCTTCCACATTTTATTATCTTTCAAAATCTTACCGGTTTTGTTTCTTTTAATGATAAACATTTGACACACAAAGGGCATATTTTCCTGAACATTTCAATACGAAATTTAATTTTTCGTCAATATTGGATCAGCGTCTGGGTGTCAATGGACCTTCATTTTTTAGAGTGTTCTAAGAAAGTTTTCAATGCTCAAAACTTACTCATGCAACCACAAATTTTACTTTCATTAGAATCCGTATTCTAGTTTTGAAAATGTGCATAAAATTAGAGGCACTTTTCTGAGATATTTCCAGATTTTTCCCATGTGGAATTGCCCTACTATAAATATGTAAATTAAAATCCCTTGAATTGTGATCCTGATTTGTGATTAGCACAAGAGTCATTTGAAAAATGATTTTTTGTTGTATTTTGTATGAACCAGTGATTTAATATTCAATTATTCTGCCTCAATGTAATAGATTACAAGTGGTCCCGATCACCAAGACACCTTGCTAGCCATGGAGAACGTTGCATTAGGCTACATCTATCTACAAAGACCAGAGGAAGCACATTCGTACTACAAGAGAGCAGGTCAGTGTCTTATCTTGCTATGTATCTCTTTTCTATGTTCTTTATGATAAGACTAAAGGCATGTTGTTCAAATGTTGAAATTGATCGCAAGTTGCAGTTGATCAGAAAGCGCCATTCAAAATCATTGTTTCATGCGCGAAAGAAAATACATGTTACAATTGGAAACTAATTTGTAGTTGATTTGCGATCAATTGCAACTATTGAACAACTCCCCCCTACATCTATCTACAGAGACACGATGATGCACATTCGTACTAGAAGAGAGCAGGTCAGTGTCTTATCTTGCTATGTATAGATCTCTGTTATGTGTTCTTTATGATTTTATAGTAAATATATGTAAATAATATGTGATACAATACACGTTCTCATTTCTGTGCAAGAATTTTGTTATAATGCACAGTTGTGCAAACTGTGGTACAAGAGTAATGGTCAGATTTAGTTTAGAATTTTTTTCTCATCCTTCTCATGCATCTGATATTTTTTGATAGCTCTGCATAAAGATTAATTGAAACAAAACACAAAATATATTCTATAATCCAGAAAGGGTAAAACAGTCCATAAAATTTGATAAGTTATCAAATGCGTCGCCAAAGTTTTCCAACTGTTATATGCCTCGCAGATTCCAAGCAATTCATCCACAATATACCACCTCCGATCAAAACAAGGCACTCAGGATTTTCTCGTGTAGAATTGTCCTCTTGCACACATTCACTCCGTCCTTCTTGCAAAGACAGTTTCCAGGTTGTTTATTAAAAAGATATTGAATAATAATGATAATAATATTACACAAAGTTTATATAGCGCTTAATTTCAATAAGAAATGTTCAAAGCCTATTACAATATTAACATAACAATTACGTATAGATTAATTACGTATAATTAATAGCAAGTACAGAATATTTTAAACAATTGTGTCTACCCCACCCTTTTCCTTTCCCCATCATTAGGAGAGGCCTTACACCAACAGGGTCGTATGGAGTTCTCGCACGTCCAACTCAACGCCAGCATGATCACATACTACCTTCAGAATAACCGACTGGCCGATGCACACAGCGCCATCGCTCGTGTTATCGGTACATCGTTTGCATCAGCGAGGGACTACGCTGCGCTGGACTACCTGGATAGCACTCTGCCAGAGAAGCCTGTGAGGCCCTATGAGCATTCTGTAGATTGTGGTCTTGAAAAGTGAGTGTAGGCTGAATTTTGTATTGTATGTACATGTATGCTGTTTTCAGATTTTTCATTTAACTTGACAAGAAATGATTATAAGAAAAATATTTGGCTGAAAGAGAATCAATGAATGAAGACGAGGGGAAGGGGAATTTCATCAAGATTTGTCGCAGCGATAAGGAGTCATTTTCCGATAGTTCCCATAGCAACTGTCAGCAATAGTGCTTTTCATCCAATCACAATCAAGGAATTTGTCAGCACTGACTAATTGTCTCTGCGACAAATCTTGATGAAACACTCTCCAGTTCTGTATTCAATTTCATGTGTAACTGTCTCGTCCCAACTAGCCCCGCTGGGAAAATCGGATTTAAATTGTTACCTGTTAAAGCTACTCAATCACACAGATTTGAACAGATGGTTTTTAGCAGAGTGCACAATATTGACAATGCTCTCATACTTTTCATTTTACAGATATCCTACGAGTACAATGCTGCTAGGCCGGAAGCAGACCCAATTAGCCCCACTGGGAAGAGCTGATGAGATGGTAGCAGTGCTAGAAAAGGGCAACTTTGGTGCAAACTCATTCAATGAAGCCTACGCCGAGTTTGTTAATCACGATCAGCGAGAAAATGGGTTGAGGATTATGGAGAGGGCTGTAGAAAAGTTCCCTGATGATATTGTAAGTTTTATCAGTTTTTGCATGTGACAGCCATGTGTGCTAAATCAAAGAGCTCATGATTTATCGATTGAAAGAAGGAAATTTATTCAATTTTTGTCTCCAATGGACCTCAAAAGGGTACACACGCTGTAATTGTGTGAAAATTATGCAGTTGCTGAGAAGAATACGTTGCCAGAAACAGGCAGGATAGGAATACACAAATAAGAACGACACATTGCTGACTTTGATAATAAAGTATAAGCTGCAGACTACTTCATTTTGAATCGATTTCAAAACAGGATCAGTAATGAATGAATAAAGTATGAAATACTTTCGTTTAAGTTTTGAGTGGGTTAAAAGTTATACAAATTAAAGATGTCACATCCAAATAATTAAATAATAAAAAGAAGGGCATCCGTTCCAGTGCAGAATGCAGTCAATACAAAGGTGTGCAGTTCTTTGTGGTGAAAAAGTTTCATGAAATTGACATATGAAAAATGGATATAATTGCTTGAATTTTACTTGAGTAAGGGGATGTTGATACAAAGTTGTAATTGATCCTAAATCAGTTTCGAATTGGAACGTGCATTTTCATTTGTGCACTGTCTGCGATTTTGCATATGAAACAGCTACGGTTTTGATTGGCTCTTGCCGATCAACTGCAACTTACAGTTGATCACAACTTTTATAAAACACCCCTGAGTGTTTTATGGCATTTAGAAGAGCGGAATTGTTAAATTTTTACAAGACATATAGCCACAAATCAAATTCCAGCAACCTCTTGATCCTTTTCAAGCACCAACGTTTAAAAGGAGAGTCTACCCAAAATGATATTTCTTCAACAGGAGCAGAAAAATTATGTAGTGGGACAGTATAGGACAAGCTCGAAGTGGTATACACGTGTTGGAATAAGCACTCGAAGAGCAACAGCCTAGGTTGAAGTGTCCAAAGCAAAACGAACCAAAATTCGATTTATTTTTATTTAATCACAAACGGAGAAAGAATTGACGATATTTGGTGGCTCGGAAGCTGGCGAAAATTGGTTAAGTACAAAAATCAACATTCTGCGGACTGGACGATAAATGCACGACGAAAGCTAGCTCTGCGACAAGACGAACGGGAAACAAAAAAATGGCCCCGCCTTCCTGCATGTCGCCGGGTTTTATTGCCCATTAATACACGCAGCGAATGAAGAGAGACCTTAACCAATCATCGCACATCTTCCGCGCATTACATCAATGCAAATCATAATCTGCGCCATTTCGAGGCGGGGATTTACATGAATGACATAAACTGCCCACATGCATGGTGTACGGGCCGTCTCGAGCATCGCCAGGTAGCCACGCCCACAATGGGCGGAGCTTCCGATTCTCGAGCAATCAAACCAATTAATTAATTTTAGGTATTCCGGAAAAACACCTTTAGAAACCGCATACTTGGACTTAAAATGCCCACCATCTGGTGCAGTGAATGTCAATTCATGTACATCGCACAAACATAAGGAACACATACTTAACCCAACCTAGCACCTGGCAATATTCAGATACATTGGAATAACAACCTTTGTTAATAGACCACCTTCCCATTCCATTTCTTTCTAAGCGATCGCTTAGGAACTCAAAATAGAATTGTTGTAACCTCCAAACATTAATACTTAAATCGACCGGGCCGAGTTAGTGGTCTAGCGCCCTCTCATGGTGAAGCGTTTTGGGCAATCTTTCCAGTCCACCACAATTAGATGAACAGAACAAAAACAGTTTGACCAAAATTGGACATATAATAAGAAAATTATGAATGTTTATATATGTAGACAAATTGGCAACTGATGACGTCTTAGGGGCATAACTGACCATTTATTACATTCATATCAATGCTGGAGCAGTTGGCACAGACGAACTAAAAAATATCATGATGGACAGGAGTAACTGGAGGATCCATACTACATGTAGGTCTCGGCAGTTTAGCCGACCTGGTAGGTAGGTAGGGTATATCAATGTCATCAAATGTTACTTTTTCCCCAAAAAATATAATTTCCTCAAAACTTTAACCATAGGATATCTTTGTGATAGATATGTTGATCCATTATTTACATGTTTACATTCATACAAACTTTGCAACTTTCTGTAAAAATGTGGAATTTTGCACCATATTTATAATGAAAACTCTGGCTAGTTGTGCACCCACGATGTCATCAAATTGGCAACATCCCTGGAAATTTCCACTGATTTGCCAATTTTTTCAAATCTTTAGAAATTCATAACTTTTTTTTTATTACTTGTCCGATTTTCATCAAACTTTTTTTGTTTTACTCACCAAATTTTTTCTGCTTCTTTTAAAAATTATTATTGTAGGGTACTAGACTCTTCTTTTAAGAAGAGAAAAGGATGATCTTTGTCATTTTTGTTTTTGCCCTCAGGTCATCAGAGAGAATCTAGCCAAGGGATACTTCTCCTACAAGCGGCACGCAGAGGCCGCCGAGGTCTTGGAACATGCTCTGAGACTGGATCCAGAGAACCTGGACCTATTAATGCTTAGGGTGAGGGTCCTGGCCTTGGACTATCATCTGCAAGAGGCCAAGGACCTCACTGAAGATGGACTAGGGATAGCTCGAAAGATGGGATCTCTGGAAGCCGAGATTCAGGTGAATGTTAAAACCTAGATACTAAGAAGAAAACAAATAATAGTAATTATAATAGATGCACTTTATATAGCGCACGTATCCACTTTGCGGAGTGCTCAAGGCGCTTTGCGTTTTAATTACCCTAGATTTAGCCCGGCGTACACCAGCGCACATGGCATTTCAAGCAATACATATTCCTACCAGGTACCCATTCACCTCACCTGGGTTGAGTGCAGCACAATGTGGATGAATTTCTTGCTGGACTTGAACCATGGCCCTCAGGTTGGAAGGCGAGAAGACCATTACTTTGAGAGTGAAAATGCGATGGTAGTTTGCTTGAATATGGAGCATTAACACATGTACCTGTATTCCGATAGCAGAATTTAACTTAACCCGATACTGAGCCATCATTTTTTAGACCCAGGCTTTTCAACAGTTAAACCAATGACCTAAATGACAATGACTTAGACCTGGGTTAAGTTAAACCTCGCTACTGGCATATGGGCTTTTATGTCTTGTCATTTTACATTTCTGCACATCTTCTACTTCTAGGTCGATACTCATTGAACGCCTGTTCAGCATCTTAATGAGGAGCACTTTTATAGGGTGGTCCTTTAATAAGGAAATGTGTTTAGTGCTCAATTACATATCCCTTACCAAAAATCAATGTAATAGGAATAAATAACAAAAAGAAAAACAAGAAAATATATATATATATGTAACTTATACGAGACGAGAAGTGTGCATTATACATATGTAACTTATACATATTGCTCATGAAAGTTCAACCATTCAAGTGAACATGAAACCCGTCTATAGTTATTGGAGACATGAATAAATTTGTATCACAATTTGTATCACACACAATAATCCTAGCTCCACCCCCAGTCGAGCTTGGTGTCTATTGCTGCCCCGTACACCAACAGTTTAAGGATGTTCAAGCCAGTTGGCACATCGCTCACAGGAGCTCTTGCATTTTCGGCCAATAAATGATTTTGATGTGATATTGTTTGCAGCTTTCCAATATTTCTAATACCTGTATTTTTGTTTTCTAAATTTCAGTTGGAGGACTACCTTGGTCTTATAAATGAATCATTAGCAGCCAGAAAGAAATGAATGGAGTCAGCAATCAAAAGTCCATTTATTACAACTAGACAGCGCTTTCTTCACCAATCGATCATCTACTTATGGGCGAGTCATCAAGTAATAATTTGACCTGGGCGGTGTTTCAACGAGATAAGAAAGACTTTACGCACGACTGGTATCAGTTCTTGTGCTGAATGATCGAGAATCTTATGCGTATTTCACTCGTTAACGTATTCCAGTCGTGCATAAATTTAAGAACGACTTGGTGAAATGCCGCCCTGATGATAATTTCAATCTACTCGGAGTTTGAATGCACTGGTTGGCACTCGGGCTTGGTATGTTAAATCCTTTTGGGTGTAAGACGTTTTAAAGGAGATGTTGCACAGTCTGCTCCTGTCCACATGGGCAAGAGCTATCACCATCCTCAACATTCTTGCCTTTGTATAAAGGTTTACTCTCAGATGCCAACAGCAGTTATAAGATGGGTTGAAGATTGTAAGCTTTGTGATTGGCCAACTGGTACGTGTATTTAATGTTGATAATATGCAAAACAGCTACTGGTAAAAAATGATAACACATTCCCCTTAGCTATTTATATCAATGCGCTGATACAATGCTTTCAACTCAGATATTTTGCATGCAGCAAACTTGTCGCGAACTCATAGTGAGATCAGGAAGAAATTGCATGAAAATAGAATAGAAATACTGTTTTGTAAACAACAAGTAAATGATGGCTAAAAATATTCATATAACTGTCATTGCCGATCCATCCGTGACTTATAAATCAAATAATACTCTGTTATCTCAATTGTTATCCTGCACGTTTGCTTCTTCATTCGTTATTGTACTTTCCAATAATACTATCGATAATACACTTGCCCTGCTGGTGCATGTGTTATCACAATGCAACGACAAAACTTGTACAAACACACCATGATAAAACTTTTGCCAACAGTGCATTATTTTTATATTAGCAAATTAAAAGGATCAGAGAAGCCAAGCTTGATTGTTACCAGGTGAAAGGTGAAGATTTGCTTCTAAGGCAAGTTGATTGACAATGTGAAAAACCGAAGATGCCCATTGAATGTATTTTTTTTTATTTAATTTTTTTATAATTGAATTTTAAATCAAACAAGTTTGGTAAGAGAACAAATTTTCCAACATTTGAAATTTTGCCTTCAGTGAAGAAGTGATCAAATTGTATTTCATGTTCATTGAAAATTCATTACAGTACTACAATATAACATAATCTTGTTGATTATCTTGGGATAGAAAATGATGATTCATATACATGAACATCTTAGATTTTATGATCCTATTACTAAAGCCCTGGTCACATACTAGTAGGACCCCGGAAGCAACGCGATTCACCCCCGACTCTTTGTTCTGAGGCAGTTAACTGTGAATGAACAAAGAGTCGGGGTGAATCGTGTTCCTTCCGGGGTCCTATGTAACCGGGGCTTTATAGATGGTAGTTGTAGAATATTCTATTCATCTAATAATGAAGATAGTTATAAATGAACTTGGCATGTGTTAAACTATTGAGATATGAATGCTTTTATAAATTATTTTTCATAAATACACAGTCAGAAAGGAAATTAATTATACCAACATATCCTGAAATATTTTGAATTAGTTGTCTGAGTTATTCATTACATGTTATTACATAAATGGTTGATTGCAATATCTTACTTTGATAAAAAGATTTCCAGAACTAATTGGATACTGTGTATGTAATAATGTAAAGCGCCTTGAGCACTCAGCAGAGTGGATACGTGCGCTATATAAATTCCATCTATTATCATATTATTATTATTACTATATGTGAATCACTATGAATTATGACCGAGTGATCTTCTATTTTAGATTTTGAAAACTTCCTTGAGATTTTTAATTATGTACATGTAGTTGAATATGAATATGTATATACAGTGTGTCTCAATAAAAACGTAACACTTTTGAAATGGTTGGCAAATTAAGCATATATGGTTTTATGAAGAAATGTTGATATGTATAGAAAGCTGAAGGATTCATCTTTCCAATGATATGAAAATTTGGAAAAAAAAATCATGCTTCGATGAACAGTAATCACTTAAGTTAGATGTATGAAAATGTGCCTGCGCAGGATTTTCCTTCCAATTTTGGACAAGTAAGCTACTTGTAGCTTACTTGTAGCTACTTGTAGCTTACACAAAGATTTATCTGAGATATTTAGGATCGATGGATCAATAGGGTATTTTGATTAGATTGAATACCATTCCTTTTGCTCTGTTATTTATCAATTCCAAAAACCACCGCCCCCACAAACACACATACACACGCACACACTTCCACTCCCATCGTATTGTAAAAAAAATTAAATCTTTTTATGTAAGATGTTCATGTTATTTTTATTTTCTTCTTATTTACAACTGCTTTGTTCATCTTAAAATGAAAGATCTGACAAAAATAATCGTCCCGATAATCGATGGACATGTTATCCCTGCCCTTGATAGAGTTGCAAGGTATCGCCATGGCAGGAGTGGACGGTTCCGACGTGTATGGTGGGTGCAAGATGGGGCACCTTGCCATTGCTGCAGAACACCTCACCCAGCTCTTCAGTGATCATATGAAGTTGAATGGCTTCCACGTTCACCTGATATGATGCCTCTCGACTTCTTCTTCGGGGGATGGCTCAAGATTAAGGTCTACACCACACCTCCCGACACGAGATTGATGTCCTTAATTCGTCAGGACAGAGCAACAGTCAGGCCAGGAGAGCTGACATGCTGAAATGGGCAAGATCGTGTATCGAGAGAAAAGGTGGACGTCGATCATTAATGTGAAAGACTTAATTTTACCGGTACCCTTACTCAATCGATACTTTGAAAGCCGTGATATTCAGGCAAGGAAAAAAATAACCATGTGCCCTATGGACTGATTACTTTTGTCAGATCCTTATTTTAAGATGAACAAAGCAGTTGTAAATAAGAAAAAATAAAAGAAACATGAACATCTTTAAACATTAAAAAGACTTCTTTGATATACCCGGTACAATAAGATGGGAGTGGAAGTGTGTGTGTGCGTTTGTGTGTGCGTTTGTGTGTGTGGGTGGGGAATGGGCGGTGATGTTTCGGGATTGATAAATATCAGAGAAAAATGAATGGTATTCACGGTATTTAAAATACCCTGTTGTTTCATCGATCCTGAATATCTCATATTGTAAGCTAAGCTACAAGTAGCTTACCTCTCCAAAATTGAAAGGAAAAATCCTGCGCAGGCACATTTTCATACCTCTAACTTAAGTGAACACTGTTCATCGAAGCATGATTCTTCTTTCCAATTGTTCATCTCATAAGAAAGGTCGATCCTTCAGCTTTCTATACATATCAACATTTCTTCATAACACTATATATGCTCAATTTGCCAACCATTTCAAAAGTGTTACGTTTTTATTGAGACACACTGTATAATAGTATGCAATTATCTCAGCTTTACTAGCATTAAACAGGTATAGAAATGCAGCTGCAGTATCAACAAATCAATGATTTCAATTGTGCCTCGTTGAAAGTTGTGAAAAGGGTGTTTTTTTTTAGTTCAGACCAGAGAATATAGACTTGATGATTTGATATTGTAATGAGTTGAAATATATTTACGACATTGTCTCTATCAAGTGCTTTTACTTACATATGTATGTATATTGTTGGGTACTTTTCAAGTCTTTCAATTCAAATACGCAAATTTGCTGATGCAAAGCTACATGTATCTTTCATATTATTCCATCCTTCAATTGTAGAGTTAATTATGATTCATTTAGAAGTTTAGAAGAAATATACAAGTTATGTTATGTTTTACCCAGGAAAAAATGAACAAGGATTACAAGTCATTAAATAAGTATTTTTGTGCCAAAATTATGACATTTTATGTCAACATACATTTCAGGTTCACATATTACTATTTTAGCAACGTTTTTGATGATCATTTGAATTTTGCCAGTTCTAGCCATATAACCTTTCCTGAAATACAAGATACATGTACTGTATTATAATTGCTTTTACTGGTAAGTTTATTGTTTTCATGAGTAACATTCATTGTGGGATATATTCCCAAACCATTTATCAGCTCAAAAAAGACACTAATATACATACTAATGCATTACGGTCATTGTTATTTCCTAATTTTAGAAAATGTGAAGAATGATTTTAGTTTAACAGTGTAGATACAAGTTATTCAGAGCTCTCCTATTTCTATACTCCTTGTGCTCTCCAAAACTTTAACCTCAAGGAATTATGCAAATATTTTGTGAGAGATTATCAGGGATTATGCATTTATTTTCTAGTCTATATTACTGATTCTGCAATGTATTCAATAGCAATGTGTTGTAACATCTAAAATCATTTGTAAATGGTAGTTAATTATTTTTCACATTTGAATTGAATGTGTCTATCACAAGTCATGGAGCACTGCAAAAGGGGGAAAAGTTTTAATTTCTCTATTCTTGCATGAAATTTGCGATTAGTTGCAAAATGAAATGATTGGCTCAAGTGTGCTTCTAAGAGCACAATCCATATACCTTCACCTTGATCAATGATTTTATTGAAAAAAAACATTCCATTTTCAAACTTCTGTTTGTGTCTTTAAGGAGAGTAATAATTCTATTTTCTGATGTGTGTTTTTATAGTTAGAAATCTATTTTATATATGTCACTGTGATCATGAAATAAAATCTCTTCTGAACTATAACATTTGTTTGTGGAGTTTTATTGAAATAATGCATGAAATAATTCAAAGCATAAAAGAGGTGAAATAGAATATTGATGAGATTATTTTATTTTCATATTTCCCATATATATATGATCAATGGTACTTACAGTGTAGTTGACATTATTACGTAAATATAATATCATATTAATATTTTTAGATAGTTTCATTAAAAAATACTTAAACGATGTGGATTTATACATTTGTATATCCTACATTTGCAACAAGAATATGAGAAGATTATGACATCTCTAAATCTCATATTACTACTCCAAGAAAGATATTGTAAGTTTAATTCCATATTTATACCAAAAAGCATTGCCAGACTACAGATGTATTTTAGAGCAGAATGCTGTGTTCACATCATCATCTATATATTGTTAAAATATATTTGAGGTTTGCTCATGTTAGGTCACCTACTGAATATTTTTTATGCTCTGAGCAGCTTTCAATGAAAAATCACTACCTACGTCAAAATCTGAGTTTAGACAAATAGTAACTGGTTACACGTTGTTGGTATATGTAATGATTATGCGATATCGAATGGCCTCCGTGCAGTCCAGCATATATTGCCCAAATTGCATATGAAAGCAAGATGTGTCAGCACTGAGGCATTTCAATATTGCTATTATATATCAAATACATGAATTAATGATAAAACCAATTTTATCTAGATTAGATATAGAGCTGAATAAGAAATGTTTTAGATATTTGTCATATTCTAATTCATACTGAATTGGCATAGCTTCCAAATAAAGGATTCAGATTGGTAAAACAACCATCCAAATCTAACTGTGACAATACAAAAATTTTTACACACATTTTGCCAAAGACTTTTCTGAGAGGGTAATACAAGAAGAAAATTGACTGGTCAATAATGTCTTCTAAATCATACGATAAGCTTTGCCTTGCTCAGATGTCTGATGCGATAAAAATAAATAGTCATTACTATGTTGGAATTACAGTCCAACCTCGTTATAAAGAGCACTGATATAACAAGATTTCGTTATAACAAGGTAGTTTTCCTGATCCCATCTCTTTGTTTTTAATTGAATTTTGGCCACAATAGAACTAAGCTTTGATATAAAGAGATAATTTCTCTGGTCCCTATGACCTTGTTATAACGAGGTAAGACTACTACACACGGACTATCAATGATCTTCATTTTCAAGTGGGGGATCTGCCAACAGGATTTTAACTTGCGCAAGCAAGCAGGAAGAATACTTACTCTCATTCAAAATCAGAGAGATCATTGCATTCTAGTAAAACATCGATGTTCATTGTATCTAAAACTGCAATACAAGCATACAGAGAGGGATCGTTTTAACATGCAACATCTGTCTTCTGGAATAGCCTGCCAAAATATCTCGCAAAAATTGCAACATATGACAAAATCAAAAGTAACTTAAAAACATTTGTCTTTAAAATCCAAGAAATTATAATCCCAGTTCCTCTGATTTCCTTCAAGCACATAGAGACTCAAACATGATTGTGATAAGCACTATGCAATGTTTCATTATTATTCATTATTAAGAATACAAGTATGAAAATTGACAGGTGAATACAATTTTTTGAAAATGAGAACAATAAATACTATACCAGTGGATGGTCAAAAGGTTATATCAGGAAACAGGATTTTGGACAAAGTAAACAACTTCATTCAGGCATTTAAAATAACTTGATACACACAAAAGAAAGTAACCTCACTATTCATTGCGTGTCGCCTGTTTGGCATATTGTAGCAGAGTAATATCAAGTGAATTTTCTTGAGGGTATATAGCTCTTGTGAATGCTTGAATGAAGTTGTTTACTTTGTCCAAAAGCCTTTGTCCCCTTCACGGTGAACAGTATTAATAATGGGTACCGGTATCTACAAATCTCTAGTACAGTGGAATCCTATTGTAAAGAGCACCTATATAACAAACTCTTGTAATTACAAGGTGATCTTCCGCACCTCTTCATGCTTCATTGTATTTTGGCCCTGAGTGTCCCACAGTATTACTTGAAACTGTATTCCTTAAAAAGCAAAGGAAAATTATTTACATTAGAAGGTCTTTTGAAGCAACAGAGGGTTTCCTGTGATGTTGACTGTGTGTCATTTTGGAAGACAAAAAAATAAGCATAGATGTCGTGGCTATATTGTTATCATAGTTGGCTGTTCCATTCTCTTTTTATTTTGCGCACCAATTTGAAGGTCTGCGATGCTACTCAAAACAATTCCATAATGCACCTGTCTTCAAGGTATTTCTTTCTCATCAACAGTCAAATCCTCATAATAATTCCTGAATCTTCAGAGTCTTTCTGACTGCATTGGAGTAGCCAGTATTGAAGCTGTACCACAACTGTTTTTTGGATTTCTTCTTTGCTGGTGCAGCTTTCACTGTCGTGGATCCATCACCATTTACTTGGACTGGAAGAGGGAGAAAACAATGTGAAGATGTACATTGAAGAAGTAAATAATGATATAAAGTCATCACAGAGGAATCGTAAGAGCAAGAGAAAGGACAAATTAGCATCCCATAATTCAAGCTTTCATGAATGCTAAATAGAATATTACTACTGTTATTGACGCAGGGTGCAAAAAAAAAATTCATCAGTTGCCCTCTCATGGCAACCAATCACTTGCCCAAATGAAAGTTTCACGTGCCCAAAATTGATGGCGAATGCCAAAATTTGCATTCAAAGGAAAACTTTTATAAAACTGTTACTTGCACTATTGCGCAAGTGAAAATTTCATTTACTTGCCAGCCAGCTAAATTTTGTTGCCCCGGCCATGCAGACAAGTGGGTTTGTAGCGCCCTGTGATGCTACCATATTTTCAAATGTATTTCATGATTGCGATGGCAGAAAAAAAGGGACAAAACAACATCTCCTCACTTCACCCTTATAGCTGCTCAAAAAGACCTGAATATTGATAATACACCCAAATACACAGCCGGATTTAGGATGAAAATGTAATAGCATTTGAATGTTCTTTCACTTAAAAATAAGTCTCCAAACAACTTTACTGATCTGCTTACCTTCAGAATGTGTTTGCTCTGGTTTCTTCTCAATTATCCTCCCAAAGAAATCCCTCATTGGCTGGAAATGAAAAAAAAGACAGAATGACATACCTAACATACAAAAAACAACCATCCAGCATACAAAAATAGGACCTGCAAGATCAATGAGAGTTTGTCTGGCAAGACGAGCTGTCAGTTGGCGAAATTCCCACAGGAAATTTCCAAAATGATAAAGAAATTAAAGATATGTTTTTCAGATCTCAAAAAGGGGGTCGTCGCATAAAATCAGTAAAATTACTAAATATATTAAAACTAAGTGCTTAAGAATCAACATGCATTTAAATGCTACGACTACTGGTCGCTATGCCAGGGATTCATAATGTCAATGCAAGTCAGTGTTTGTGTGACCATTTAAAAGACAGACGGTTCTGTGGCATTGGTCTTAATTTATCTGTACTTTCAAAATGAAGATGACCAGAATCATTTAAGACATCCGAAATGAAATTACCTTATCTTCATCATCATCTGCTGCTATCATCTTGGGTTTGAGTTTCTGCTTGTGACGTGGGAGTGTGGGGTCGTCTTTTCCCTTCTCTGACAACGCTGCTGGTCCTGGCTTAGGAGCTGATGACCTAACATACAAGATAAGAAGTGTTGAATATTAATCTTTCGCTCTTGAGAAAAAGAAATTACATGTACCTAAATAAAAGGCTGCAGGATGTAGCCAAAAATTTTGAAGTACTTCCTTTGTTGTCTTGATCAGTAAAATTATCACTAATTTTATTATTTACAAGATAACGGCATGACCCTCTCTTATGTTTGCTTTGTTCCCAAGGACTATTAAGCAAACATAAGAGAGGGTCATGCGGTTATTGAAGTAAATAGCAAAAGCCAAACACAAACAAACTTTCGAAAGACGATAAGTGTCTTAGTCCGGACCTTCACAAATTTACAAATCACTACTGATGCAAACGTGTGAAATTTACCGTCGTTTTCAAGAAGTTCAAATCACCAGCGATGCCTCCTTAAATTATAAGCAATGCAAAGAAGTCCATGGGGAATAGACTTATTTTGTAAAATTAACGAACATCAGTTGTTTGTTTCTAATGCTTAAAGAGATGTTCTTAATCAAAATCATCAAATGTAAAAGAAAAACATACTTGTTCACTGGTCGTTCCGCTACAGCGGCTTCACTTCTTCTCATCTTCTCCAGGTCAATCTATCAACAAAAAAAAAATCAGTTAAATAATATTTAAAAATTAATCAAATCTTTAGTGAACAGGATTTTAGGAGTAATAGTATAAATCGATATCAAAGATTTGAATGCACAAATTCACAATCACGGAGTTTGAGAACGACTTTTCTGTCACACAACCATATAAAATACAGTGGATTTATTGAAGTCACACTCATAGAGTATAATACGGTCAAACCTGTTTTTAGCAATCACCTGTATAGAAAGACTGCCTTTTTTTTTAATTCTGACAATGCAATTTACATGTAAATGAACCTGTCTATAGAGACCTGTTGCTGTTAAAGAGCTCTTTTTCTGTCTCTTTTGGGTGGTCTTTGTTTGACTGTACTCATCTAAGATGAACAAATGAACAATGAAAGGAAATATATTTGGGGCAACTTTGGCACATTTAGTTGGACCTACATGTATGTAAAATATCAATATGGCTTAATTGACTTGTGGGCAATTCCACATGGGAAATATATGGACGTACAGTTTATGTTTTAAAAGTGACTTTACTTTTGCTGGGAGACAGTATATTGTGGATATTTTGCTTGGAATCTGTGAAGCAAACTAAATAGCTTGAAAATGTTTCATCAGAAATAAGTTATATATATCTTTAGAAGTTTCATGGACTGTTTACTGACCAAAATGGGTGAATTTTCTGATGTAATTCTGTTACCAGAATATGTTTTTTCATATCGTGGAGCAATCCATTTTCTCCCTTCCCATATGCTTGCAATTACTCCATACT
Organism: Temnopleurus reevesii; assembly: GCA_036244855.1. NCBI lineage: Eukaryota > Metazoa > Echinodermata > Echinoidea > Temnopleuroida > Temnopleuridae > Temnopleurus > Temnopleurus reevesii. Next base: position 158,254 of record BQKZ01000275.1, read on the forward strand.
ACACATTAAGACATTGACCGGTCCCTGAGAGTCCATTACTGAGCTATAACATACAAAAACTTTGCTCTAAATAAAGTGTAATTTTTCTATCGCCCACGTGGAATTTCCCTTGTTCGAGATTGAATGAAATTCCTACCTCTCTAGCTATGAGCTGCTTGGCTGCATAGGTGATTGGACGGACAGGAGGAGAGTCTGAAAACCTCACCACTACCTCAAGATTCCTGCAGATAAAAACAGATCAAAATTAATGTAACTATGGTGTCTACTCTCTATCTTTCTGTCTCTGTCTCATGCTTTCTGACACACCAAAATGCCATTATCAATATCATATCACTCCTTATTGAATAATCTGGTAACCAAACAATTTAGTAGTACATGAAAAATAGCCTGTTCAAGTAAAAAGATAACAATTACAATTACAAGCAAGGAAGATAGATACTCTCTCCCTTTCAAACTGAATAATTTCTCAGCATTAACTTATACTGCCATATCACTCCCCAAAACAATCTTGTAAAGAGAAAATTTATGAATTTGAAAAATATTTTTTTTATGAAAATGAAATATCTATCTAAGTACTAAATAATCTCATTGCAGCACACAAAAAACATCAAATGTTAAGCTCTTCATAATGAGAAAATACTGCACTTACGGATCTAGATTATAGTTGTAGGTGCCTTCCAGGCTCCTCTCTTGGCGATATGTCAGGTTGTAAGCAATCATAGTGCTTACCAGATCTCTTAGTTGTTTCTTCTCTGCTGTACTGAATAACTGTGTATTGATCTGTATGAGGAGAAAAATTGAGACAAAGTACCTGTATAACAATCAACTTCAAGTTTACATGCATCATTAATACAGATACATGTAATAAGGCCTCTAGATTGTCCTTAAATGACATTTGGTTTGGATTTTTATTTTATTTAGGAACTTATTCTATGTGAAAAATGAGACTAAAAATCTTACAAGGCAGTGAAAAGCCAAACAACATCTGAACATCATCATCATCATTATCATCATCATCATCATCATCATCATCATCATCATCATCATCATTCTCATCCTCATCCTCATCCTCATCCTCATCATCATCATCATCTCTCATCATCACCATCATCGTTAGTATCATCACCCATCATCCTCATCATCATCATCATCATCATCATCATCATCATCATCATCATCATCCTCATCATCATCATCATCATCATCATCATCATCATCATCGTCATGATTATCATTATCATCATTTTGATCACCACCAACACCAAAAACAACACCATCATCACTTCCATCTCCACCACCACCACTACCATTATCAACCACCACAACCAACATTACCACAATCTCCATCATCTTTCTAACTATCTTACTGAATACTAACCGGTCTAAATGCAGGTTGCAGGATAATGAGCAGAGGAGGTAGCAGCTCTGTGACAGCAAGCTTCAAGTTAAGTCCCTGTCTGATGCTGGGACAGATCTCTGATTGCATCGTCTCAACAAGATTCTGGGTCAGCTCTGTCTTGGTCTTGATCTAATGGTAGAAAAAAAAAAAATGGTTTGTCAGATTCATGCAATTCATCTCTTGAGAATTAGAAGCACTAAAAACAAAATTTATTACAGCTAAATGTTTGTGCGTTTATCTAAAAATTTAACTTCATACAAGGATAAGTTGAATAATCAAAATTCAATGACGTAGCTAAACCATGTCCATTTGAATTTGTAGGACATAAAAGAATTTGAAAATAAATCTAACCAAATTTGTTACAATAAATGAGAAGTATGTAGACTTGAACTATGAAAAGATGAAATTGTTGTGACTATCAGCAATTATATCCATTTATTTGCCTCAACATAATTACAAACACACATCTTGGCAATACAAAGAACTGCTTGTTCTCCCTCGATTTAAGTATATTTCTTCTGGTTAGACCAGGTATCTTACTTTTAAATTTTGTGATTTCATTATAGAAACGCAAAGAAGGCATGTAGAAACAAAAAATATTCTACATGGAATAATCATTGAAGAGATTCAGCAACATACGGCAACTTAAATTTGCACATTTCAAAATAATTTTAAAAGACCTACCTCGTAGTTGGAACTTGGATAGCGAATCTTGGTGTACGCCACACAGGCAAAGAGCATGTGGAAAGTGAGAGGTACATATGGCAGGAACCTTCCAAAGATGTAGTTCTGAGTCCTTGAGATCTTTGTTTGGACGGTGTCAGAGAAAACTAGCCACTCTGATGCCATATTTATCTGGGAAAGAGGGTTATGAAACAAAAGATTAAACACACAATAAAATATGCCATGGTTAATTCAATTATGCAATTCCAGCAGGTTCTGTTGATGTATCAGCAAGTGGAAATGTAATATTAAAAAAAAGAGAGAAGGCAAATGTTTAAAATATAAAAAAATTGGAAATAGTATTTTTGGAAACAGTTCAGCTAAATTCAGTCCATATTCTTCTCATCAATTATTCAAAATCAAAATGCATATACTCACAATTTCAAATAATATCAGATTTCTAAAAACAACAATCATCTCATGCATATGCATTAACAAATGGGTTAAATTGTTGAAGTAAACTGATTGAAACATTCATTGCCTACTCACAACATTTTTTGTAACATCCAAATGAATATGTACTCAAGAATACTGAAATTCTTTGAGATGGTGAGCCATTGTACCCAAACAATAGCTTGCTACACAAAATCTCTGTTTTACGAAATGTGCCAGTGCTACCAGTAGTCTCTACCAAGTTGAAAAATGGTGTTTTCTAACTTACTGCATTCATGTGAGGATCCTTGAATTTCACCTCCAGATAATTCTCAAAAACACCTGATGAGAAATAAATGCAAGTTATATATTTAATCATTTTATCGAAATGCACAAATTTCTTCTCAGAAATACCAACATTCCTCTCACATTTAAATGCATTCAATAAATGTAATGAGGCCTTTCACTCTCATAAGTGTATCCTCTTACATGCATGGCATTTACCAATATGATAGATATTAACAATCCTTTTGTAATTAACATACATTGATTGACATAACAATATTTACTTTTTTTATTCATCTACTGATCAATATTTTAGGAGGATGCCATCACAAAAAAGATGTTGCTGCATAATAAAAAGTAAAATATTTTTAACAAATATGAGATGCCAAAGTTAAATAATTTATCAGTACCTTCACAAACTTCACATTTACCTTTCAATGTTATGTAAATTAACTTTGCTGTTTCTGAATATTTTTGGAAAAGACAACCACGGTAGCTGTAGGCAACTCTAATGTTCCAGTAAAATATGACTACTCTGATTACAATAACTAAAAAAAGGTTAATACAAGTATTTCATGAATTATGCCTTTAAATAAGTGAACTCTAAATTAATTGACTGTCACAATATACAAATCAATTCAATTCAAAACTTTATTTCAGACTCAACTGCACAAGGCAGAGGTCCATAGAATGACAAGATAACAAGACAAAAATAGGATAAAACCTTACAAGAGATACAAGCAATAATGCAATAACTAAGCTACTATAATATGATATGAAGATCAAGAGAGAGAGAAAACCAGGGAAAAAGAGAAAGAGAGAGAGAGAGAGAAAAAGAGAGAAAGAGAGAGAGAAAGAGAGAGAGAGAGAGGAGGGTTGAAGAGAGGTAAACAGACGGAGAGACCATGAGTTTAGGAGGGAAAGAGATAAGTAGGAGCAGAGATACATTGTTTATATACATGAAATATACAACAACATTAACAACCCCTGAAATGTCAGTAATAAACAATTTCTCAACAGGTTTTGATACCAACATTTCCAGAGGTCTGAAGAGTACCTTATACTGCTAAGCAGTAGATTGATTTTTAGCTTTAATGGTACAATCTATGAAGTTGTCTATCCTTTGAATGAATTTAACCATGAGATTTCTCAGTATAGCCTGACAGCATGGGACTTTTGACCCGGCTAAAATTTGGCTCTCACTTGTGTACCTTGGTACTTTTAGCAATATTCTCATGGCATCATTATAGGCTACAGTAAGCTTCTGCATACTACTCTTCATGACATTACACCACAAATGAGGAAAAAAATGTGATGTCACCAACCTTGCATTAGCTTCTCATGCTCCCCACATGCCTGTATAACATGTAACATGTGATGGAAACGAGACGTTAGAGAAGTAACATCGCCATCTAGTCCCTGCATCGACTCTGCAACGACCCCTAACCTTTGACCTTGCTTGAGGTCATGAGGGTTTGTGTACTGTTTCCTGTAGTGTATAGAAAAGCAGATAGTCAGTACATACATGATTACAAAAACAAATACAGTCCAACCTAGTTATAAAGAGCACTGATATAACGAGATCTCGCTATAACAAGGTAGTTTCCCTGGTCCCATCTCTCTCTATCTAATTGTATTATGGCCCTGATATAACAAAGTTTCGATATAAAGAGATAATTTCTCTGGTCCCAAGGACCTCATTATAACGAGGTTTGACTGTATTGCAATTACGAAAGGAATTTAGATGAAATGAGTTTTGTATTGCATAAAAAGAATTTTCAATAACACACATTACTGTTAACATGAATTTCTCAAAATATTTTTGAATGAGTTCGATGTACTGGTTTAAAATAAGAAAAATTATTTCAAAATGTTTGGCTAAGGTCAGCAACGAAATCTGATTCAACCTCATTGGCGCACCGTGATAAAAAATCTGGTCAATCAAAATTATGGAGGGTCCATTCCCCTTCCCCCCATTGCTGTTAATGCAATTTATTACAGCCTTGATTTGCATTTGGAATCACTTCTTTGTTTCTCATTTCATATCATATATAACAGGGATGATAATGAACTTACTTCTTTGGTTTTGGAAGCTGGAAGAGCTGTTGCCAGACGGTGAAGAGGCTCTTATGCTGATCCTTTTGACCGACATTCAGTGAATGGACTAATCCTAGCGTTACAGGCTTGCCTTGCTGCTGTAAGAACTGAATGAGATAGAAAAAAAATATTATCAAGTCAATTGTGTCAGTGTGGATCAACATTGAAAGGTTGCTGCTGGAGAAGCTAAAATTAGGTCCTTCTTACCAACACTCAGCAAATGGATGAACCCTTTAAAACAATACAAGCTTGCCCTGCGGCTGAAAAAAATGATGAAGAAACTGAATAAGAAATAAAATATTACGCTGATCCTTCTGTACCACATTCAGTGAATGGACTAACCCTAACGTAACGGGCTTGCCTTGCTGTTGAAGGAACTGAATGAAATACAAAAAAAATTTGAATGAATCAAGTGAAATCAGTAATGTCAGTATGGGTGAACATTGAAATATTGCAATAACATGATTGCTGAATAAGAAACTGAATGTGAAAGAAAATAATAGATTCTTACTCCGGATCTCCTGACCTATTTTCAGTGAAGGACTTACGCTTACGTTTAGTGGAAACCTAAATTTGATTTTTTTTTTTAATGAGAAATAAATATATTCGAAATTGTAATTGAGGGGAAAATGCTTAAGTCAAGAACATAATACAGATTCAATGCCAAGAAAGGCTCATATGGTGATGTAAAAAACAAAAAAAATTATTTTAAAGATACATGTAACCAATAACTCTTAGCATGCCATAGGTAGAAAACAGGTATTACAAATGATAGTAAAAAGAGAATGTTTCTTACTTGTAGTGTGTTGAGACATGATCTGATATCATTATCAGCCTTCTCACATAGAGCCATCAGAGATGTCATGTCTGTCTGTAGGTGATTTCTTTTGGATATCTGCAAATATGAACAATCGAATGCATGAAATGAAGTTGCCATTGTGATGTAAGATGTTTATCTGATTAACACGGGAAAAAGAAGACTGATGAAGTTTCGTGAATAATTAAAATTATTCCTTGACATTTTTACACAATAAATTTGCAAAGTAAAACTTCTTGAAAAATGGTACACTGTATGTCTGCTGGGCAAGAAATGGGATACAATTCATCTGTGTACTCGATCAAGGCAACATCTCATATTATATCCCTTACACTAAGATCGCTGCATTGACAGTGTACAGGCAAGAAAAATTAATAGATTTGCAAAGCCGTTTGTCATTGAATAGTATGAATAGTAATTTTTTTCCCTAGGGAAAAAAGTTACTATTTTTGCGCGCATGCGTAGTCGGCTGAAACAGACGAATAGTAATTTTTTCCCTAGGGAAAAAAGTTACTATTTTTGCGCGCATGCGTAGTCGGCTAAAACAGACGTGCCCGTGCGCGAGAAAAACACTGCTTCCCAGCTACACGGCACGGGACACTGCTCAACGAGCCAGAGACTAGAAAAACAATTTATCAGATTATCATTAAGACAAGGTAAGATTATTTAATCTGCTGCAATAGACTACTTTGTTGTTAATGTTGCTGTTGTAAGAAGGGATATAAAAGTAATATACAATGACTTGATTCTCGGTACTGGCTAAAACTATTTGCACTCGTGAGCATCAGATAGTATCATCCTCCCTCGGGCCGTTGGCCCTCGGGAGTATGGTACTATCTGATATGCTCATTCGTGCGAATAGTTTTAACCAGAACCTCGAGAGTCATTGTATATTTCTATACTGGCAAAAGGTAGAGGAACCCTAAGATACAGAGAAATTGCCTTCTCTGTGTTGCGTTAAATTTGAAAAAGTGAAAGCTAATCCATATCAGATTACATTTCTATACATATCCAATCCCCCCTCCCCACCAAAAAAACAACAACACACTTGTCGAATTGTCCAGTCTTAAAGAAAATATAAAAACAATTTGATATATCCTGAAAGTAGAAGTCATTGGATAACCAAACACATAATTGCCCACTCTTTGGAATGAACAGAAAAAATGTAAATTGGACATACCGAGTACATTCGCTGAGCCAGTCTTGTTGAGGCGGTAGGAGGGAAGTGAGTGACATATGCCAGCTGTCTAAGCTGCTTCAATGCAGGAACATACCTGTCAAAACAAGAAGAATTTACGAATGAATTATGACCAACAAAAACATATTCTATGTGTAAAAAACGAGGCAAATTCAAGGGAAGCAATATATTTAATAATAATAAAAATAATACTTGAATTATAGCGCTTTTTCGAGAGGATACAAAGTGCTGCTTAAAAAGACCTACATTGAACTACATTAGGAATTATAAAGATGGGTTTTGAGGTGTTTCATGAAACATTAATGATCACATTTAGCTTCTCATGAATAAATTAAGGTAGAAACCAATCACATCTAATGCCACATAATTTGTACAATCTTTATATTTTGCATATTTTTGTAAAAGTTAAGGTAATTGACATATTTATAAACCATGAATCAAACATGGGGATTCGTAACTGAGACAATCCCAAAGTGTTGCCTCATTGTTTGAACATTAAGGCCCGTATTCTGATGTCAGGTTTAAGTTAAACTAGAATTTATATCTGTGGTTTAAGTATGGGAAGCCCCAAGTGCCAAAACGTTATTTAAACTCTATAATTCGTATGTTAACTGCTCTCTTTTTTCACACTCTAATAATGTAGAAAATTATATACTGGATACATTTATCTCTGTTCATTGATTGGTTTAATGAATGTCACATGATTAAAAATAAACCAACTATCTTAGTATCGAAGAACTATTTACGGATAAAAT
>BQKZ01000276.1:3512-19324 GCA_036244855.1 Temnopleurus reevesii
GGGGGCGGGTGGCTGGGGGAGGGGGGGGGGGGGGGGGGGGGGGTGGGGGCTAATTGTCCTTCCCCTCCTTGCAGACTGTTTTAACCTGTTGGAAGCATCTAATCATATGACAAATACCTCACTAAGATATGTGCTTAGAATCACGATTTTTGAAAAGCTAAATATTTTGGCAAAGTGTGTATTTTTCTCTGTTTCTTAGTCTGTCTGTTTTGTTTGTTTTGTATTTGTCCTATTTAAATCAAAATGTTAGACTTAGGGTTTGTTACTGGAATGCTGTGATTGATTACATGTTGAAGTTGTTTTTTAAGCATCGATCAAAATCATTCTTACATGCGTACAAGTGAAACATTGAACACCTGGGGCCGTTGCTCAAAATGGTCTTAGCTATCCTCTTCATGCTTAGACGTCTTGACTTCTTGTGCCATCCTTGTAACATAGACATTGGCGTCGATACGACTATGTTAAGAGGGTGCCGCAAGAACTTAAGACGTTTTATCATGGAGAGGATAGCTAAGACTGTTTCAAGCAATTGGCCCCCTGCTGTGAATGAAAATGGCAGCTTCTTTCTTTCTGTGATCATCAGCCTATATTGCGAAGGCTTGAATGGAGTTGTTTACTTTGTCCTGCTCCTGTGTTCCTTCTGTTCACTATACTTATATATGTTCATCGTGAGCAGAAGGGACAAAGGCTTTTGGACAAAGTAAACAGCTTCATTCAAGCATTCACAATAGCTAGATACACAGGCAAAGGAAAATTCACTCCCTCCTATTCTGCTGAGATACGTCAAACAGGCCTCACACAATGAATTGGTATGATAGTTTATTTTGTTTGTATCTTGCTATTGTGAAGGCTAGAATGAAGGTGTTAATAGTTTGTCCTAGCCCTTTGTTCCTACTGTTCACTGTACTTGTATGTTCACCATGAGCAGAAGGGACAAAGGCTTTTGGACAGAGTAAGCAGCCTCATTCAAGCATTCACAATAGCTAGATACACACACACAAGAAAATTCCCTCCCTGTTATTCCCCTGAAATATGTCAAACAGTCCTCACACAATGGAAACTGANATAGGAGCAGAGTAATTGTGTGATTGAATAATAAATGAACGACAGTGATTGTATCTGCAATGACGTCACAGTCCGCCTGACCTCTGCTTGAAGGTCAAAGTTTGCTTTCAGTAGAAATGAAGGTCAGATATGATGGACAGATTTTCGAGGAGGATGGATTATTCATTCATTAATTTGACTTTTTTAGGTATATGCTCTGATCCTTGGCTGCTCAGGGAATAATTTCAGTTTTTACCTTTTTTAGCAGTTTTAGACATTGACAAAATATTTCCACCACTTACTGTACAGTTCTATGTGAAGAACTGCTAAACTAAAACAAAATGTCTTTTGTGTAGCAATACTGCTAAAATGCATAGCAAATTGTGATGCGATACTAGGAAAATTATTCTCTGCTGCTAGATTTTCTATTTCCCTCATGCTTTGTCCAAGGTTTACAGACCCTAGATAGGAATGCAATATGATAGTTTTGGATTTAGAACTTATCATGAATTAAGTTTTAGCAGGTTTGAAATAGTGTCTTGAACTTGTAAAGTGTAAGTGGCTCGTAATCTAAAAAAAACCTTTGCTGAATCAAGGTTCATTTGGGTGCATTATTCAGGATTTTTCAGGTATGTCATCTGATTCAGTGACTGTTAAATTCAACATTTTCCAAGTTACGCCTTGTTCAAGGAATACAGATGTTTAGATATGACTGCAATATGATCAGTGCAGTAGATTCAAGTTGCGACCTTTCATGATGTCTTGAGCATAGAAGATGTTCATTGCTAACAATGGTGTTAATTTTCAGAACTGATTGAAAGAGACATCAAAACCTAAATTCTCTCTCTCCCCGTCTTTCTCTCTTTCTCTCTCTTTAATAAAGATTAACTGAATAATAATAATAATAATAATTGTACTAGTAGAGGCTGTCAAAGTGGATTTAAGGAGAGCTAAAGTGTGTATTCATGTAATGTACATGTAATTGGGGTTATATGGGTCTCTATAAATCACTCTCCCCAAAAGCATTTAAAGCCCCGGTCACATAGGACCCTGGAAGCAACACGATTCACCCCGACTCTTTGTTAATTCACAGTTAATTGCCTCAGAACAACGAGCTGGGGTGAATCGTATTGCTTCTGGGGTCCTATGTGACCAGGGCCTTAGGGGAGCTTTATGAAAGCTATATCGCTCACAGTACCCTTAAATTTTAGTCCCCTATGCAAGGGGATATGATGATAAGAAAGAGAGAGAGAAAAAAAGAATTTAAAAATAACTATCATTCAAAGTTGAATATTTATGCTAGAAGAGTAAGAGACAAAGAGGAACTGAGCGTGACTTAGGCTCAAACCCGCAGCACAGGAATTGCCCAGAATCAATAGGCGGGTTTGGTAAATGTATTCAAATTTATGTACGTTTCTTGCCAATGAGCATAGTTACATGTATTCCCTGAACTGGTTGACAACTCTAAAACTGCAATACTTGGACTCCACTTTGTATACATTACTTTTTGCTATGTCGGGTAAGCCCCGGCATATTTCCAGGTTGTCAAGAACATCCTTAGTATGAAAAGAACGCATAAATTTTGCATCTATTAGTAAACCCACCTATTTGTAACAGTCCCGATTAGCTTGATTAACAGCTCATGCCAAAATGCTCAGATTAAATATTGACAACATTTACGTAAAAACTAACACTTGCTGATGGATAACGGTGAGGAAAATACTTGAAATGATGACAAATATTATCCCCTTCTATCCTAATTTCACAAACAGGGTCTGTTTTTGATTGCTTAGAGATAGGAAGCAGAGTTTGAGTCCTTGCAAAATATTTGAATGACTGTCCTATGTCCCTGTATTTGATTTTGAAATGATAAATTGTTTTGTGCATGTCGAGTCATCCGTGAGTTTTCGCAAGACAGTTGTTCCCACTATTAATTTAAAGTGACTTGGATCTCGATCCGAACATTGATGTTATTCAGCCAGCATTTGCACTAGAGAGGTGATTCAAGTCTCAATCCAGATTCGGAGCCAAGGAGTAAATGCTATCACTGTATCAAAACAATCACTGAACACATGTACCCGCACTGCGAATATTACTTACATTGATGCATTGATGTCTAAATCACCATACCGTTCATACAAAAGTCGGCGGGGGGAGGGGGACATTTTGGAATAATCTCACTTCGAAGTGTGATTTGGATGTTGATCCGAATCACCAGAAAATCTTGTCCGCACTTTGGACATCAAAGTAAGGATTACGGTAATTCGCCATCATAGTGCGAATGCCCGTATTCTTCTTAAAGCCATTGTTTAACATTGTTTTCATTTAAAAGTTTCTCAACTGTCAGATCCTAGAAATTATCAGAAAGGTTGATAGTGCATATAAACTAAACTGGGAAAATATTAGGCTTAAGAATCAAAGTTTAGTGCTTGAAACAAGCGAAAATCTAAAACGTCGCCTCCATAGGCATTGTACAGGAATTAATGCGTCATCCTGACGCTTTAATTCAATGTTCATAGATATCTTGATAGTGCATGAATAACTTTTTTTTAATTTTTTGATCCTCTGTTGATTTTTCATCTATCTGAATATAGATAGGACAGACAGCTTGGCTTGAGAATTGTTTAAATTGTGCAACTGCAATGTCTGACAGTGCCTTTAAGATGGTGGGGTAAAGTGTTTTTTTTTTTACTACCATTGTCAATTCATGATTTGCTGGTGTTGCTGTGGGATTTCTTTTTACTGTGAATGTGATGCCAGAGGCATTACGTTTTTTCCTGATTAATGTAGAAATACAAAATATAAGCATAAGCAAGTAAAATGATCATAATTGTACGCTGGTATTTTGAATTAGATCTAGTTATTAAGCAAATTAATCTTCATGTTCAATTTTCATGGGATCTTAGATATGGACTTTGGATATAATCCCAAGTGGAATAATTTGCAGATTTTTCTTTGAAATAAAAAAAAAAGTGGTTTACAAAATTGTTTTTCTATTAAATTTGGAAGCCACGAATATATGCCTTTTCAGGATTGTGGGTAATATTAATATTTTAGTAATAATGGTAATAGATGCAATTTATATAGCGCACATCTCCATATTGCTGAGGGCTCAAGGCGTTTTGCATAATTATTTTCACTACATGTATCAAAGCGAGATAGTGCAATTATGGTATCTTCATTTATGGAATGCCCCATGATTTTTTTTTCATCAAAATCAAGATGTTGAGTGAGCAAATCCAATGTTTGCCAAACAGCTTTTGAGACATGAGCCCTCTATTGGCCATCCCCAGCCCATCCACTTGAAAGCGACGTGTACCTCGGTTTTGCGAGTGATTAATACCCTGTCTGTGTAACCAGGAATCGTCAAGCATTTATCGTCTATTTGAGTTTCTTTATCAGGGTACAGTCTATGAAGTAGCCTGTTCAAATAGAATATTGAATAGAAATTCAAATAAATATTTTGCAGTTATTCATGCATGTACACACTTGATCTTTTCAGACAGTTTGAGAGGGAAAATGCAATGCCTTTTCACCCCTGACATTTGAATGGTATGCTGATAAACGTTGGCAAAATAGATTTCAGAAATGAATGTATGATTATATTGCAGCAACTTGGAGGCCTGTTGAAAATGATATTTCATTCTACAATGATATCATTTGTGCATTAATTATACACATGAATGGAAGTTAAATAACAGAAAATGCCACGAGTCTATGAAAACTGTTGAATAAGTGTGATAAGGTACTCGTAAAATGCACAGTGAATAATGCATATCTAATTGCATTTTGCTTTTCTAAAGATTTCTTTCCTTGTATTCTGTATGTCTAAGGACTCTTTGCTTTAGACGATAATTCTATGCAATATCACTTGTTCATATTCCTGCAATATCATATTGTTCTATTTCTTTCTGCTTTCTTCTTTTATCTCTCAGTATTGTGGTTATCTCCCCTCTTTCCTGTACAATTTCACATTTCATTATCCCTTATTCTTCTGTGCTTTCCCTAAAAGTAATCACTTGCCATGTATCTTATTCTCTTTCTTAGCTATCAGCTTTTATTCTATTATCTTTCACCTTTTCTATCATATCGCTCCCCACTCTTTTTTTTTCTCTCACTCTTTCTCTCCCCCCCCCTCTCTCTCTCTTTCTCCCTCGTTCTTTTTTTCTCTCGCTATCCCTCTTCCATTCTCCCCTCTCTTTTACCCTGTCCCTCCCTCATCTCTTTCTCTCTTTCTCTCTTTCTCTCCCCTCTCCCTTTCTATCTCCTTCTCTCGCTCCCTCCACCTTCCTATCTCTCTCTCTCTCCCTCTTTCTCTCTCCCTCTCTCATATTTCCTTTTTAGTCTTAATCATTTATCTTTTTTTGCCCAATAATGGATAATTTTCAGTAATTTGATAATTAATTTCTCCCTTGCATGATGCTTTTCAGAAAGGAATTAAAATTTCCATACCATATCGAAATAACATCTCCAAATGATACCAGCCGATCACGCGCAAGCCTCTCACTGCAGGCTTTCTTCTTTGTCGTGCACCCAATGTTGGTATTTGCTAGAAATTGTTGATGCATTATTAACACGAGATTCTCCTCTTTTACCAGAGTTTCTCCATGCTGAGGCACGTACTGTTGTAGGTCTATGGATTATATGATGTAAGCGGCATGCACTCATATGAATTAATGGATGCCATACAGCAGATCTGATGATGATAAGACTCCTTTCCCCAGTGTACTTTTACAAAGGAGGCGCAGGGCATAATATACATATAACCCATAAATCAAGGGGAATTGCATGAGAGTCTACCATTAAAGAGCATCAGAGGCCCAAAATGATAATTTGTTATTTGGTAGTATTGAATAGTAATAGTAGTATTCACAAAACGAACCCCCTAAACAGCCCATGCCATCAAAAAGTTGTTTATTCTTTATAATATTATATTTTAACAATTTAATGTTTCTCAAGATAAAGCCAAAGATGACTCGAATGAAGAAGAGATCCACATTGTTAAGTGATCAAGGCGGGCATACAAAAAAATGTGAATACATAAAAAAAGCAATGCACAGAGCTTAACTCAGATTTATGGTCTGTGCGTCAAGTGTGAACGAGCTATAAATTTGCTTGTAACTTGTTAGCTAGTTATCTACATCATATCGGATTTAGTTATTTGAGTAATAATGGAGAAGTATTCAAATAATATTTTTATTTCATCTTAGATACCCTTTAAAATGAGACTATGGTTTTGTGTTTTCTTACAAGTGGATGACAATTTAACACACCTTAAGAATGCTTTTTAAGCAAATTTTATGTTTGTGAAAATCATTTAATCTTGGAACATGTCTAATTGATTTCCGATATCAAATTAGTCATATTTTTGCACATTATGCAAGGATGAATAGATTTTACATTGCAATTGATTTGAATCTAAATTTATAACGCTCCCATTTATTTAGTTTTCATATTAATGCTTTAAGCTCATTCTACTAATCAATTGATGAATGCCTCCATTCTGTTTGAAAAACATACAATTCTCTGGATATTATATCAAAGTAGTCTGTAGTTCCTAGTAGTGTTATGTTGTACCATTTACAGGAGCTAGATTTTATTCAATGCTTGTAACGTGTTGTTCTACCTATTAAAATATACAGTTATCTAAATTATGTTGCCTATCTTGCAATCACCAATTCACATCGTATTCCCAAAGAAAATCATTGAAATTTTCTCCAACAAATATTTCCCATGCTCACCAACCCCTTGTTTGCAGCTCTTTAGCGAAGAAAAAAAATCAATTCTCCAATTATTCTACAGACTGCACAGTGTGTGATTTCAAATTATTCAATCAATATGCTTGAACAGAAAGAATATTTAGGTTTCACAGGATAACCAGCTGTAGATCATGAGATTGGTTGCTGTAAATAGAAAACAAATATCATTATTGAATTCACACATTCATTGTTCAGACATGTGGTGCAATGTTTTAATATAGGAGTGCTTTAAAAATGGTGAGAGAGTAGACACCTGTTCATTTCGTAATGGAATAATGGATTTAGTGTAGTTGTGATTAGTAGAACAAACATGTATACCCTTATTAGTGAGAAGAGTGAAACTATGTTAGGCTTAATTTTACATCCTTGAGACTATGATTACATTCAGAAGTATACCAGAACATTTACCTTTTCCACTCTTTCAGGATTTAGACTATAGTTTACAACATTCATAGAGTTTGAACGTAGGTATAGGAAGAATAATTATTTTTGTGTAACCATTGTCCATGCATTTGCTTCCAGTTTTGCAGTAGTGATAGAAAATGGCAAAATTATATTTCATAAGAAATTCTATTTTTTATTTTACAATATTTCCATGAAAAAGAATACCCCACTATGACAAGCAAAACATGGTAAAAACAATACATGGAAACATAGAGGCAAGAATAAAATAGAAAACTTGAATCATGGATTATTAAAAAATGCACAAAGAAAAAATACCATGTACATGCCTATGAAGATTTAAAGGTATGTTGACACATTCTAAAATATTCTAATGCTATATTCCAGATGCAAAACCTTCTGACGAATGCCATTTCGCCTCTTGATTTGATTTCTCAGCCACCTTTTGAAAACTTCTTTTGTCGTTCATCTGCTAATCATATTTTATTCCACCTTGCCGTATCTTAGGCCGACCCCTTCATTTCCGCTTTCTAGTCCTAATTCCTCCCAGTAGATTCCGTGCATCGCTACATGTCTTGACTTCACTGTGTATATCCATTGCCATTATTCCAATGGTGTTGTGTATTGTTTCTTGTTGTCATGGTTACAAGAGTAAATTGCATCAAGGAGGAAGACGCCAGGCAGCTCGCTCTTCTTTTTTTCCCCCGCCTTCACTTTTTTTCTTGTTTTATGTTTCAAAAAAATAAAATAAAGCACTGATGCCTATGGCAGGTGATTATCTTTTCTCCATTCTCAAATTGTTTCTTTACCATTCTTTTCTATCTTTACTTTAAAGGCGTTTTTCCACCATCTCCGTTTTTTTTTTATTTGTATGATGTTTAGTCACTATAGATATTTTTCATCTTAAATAATTCAAATTGGATCAAATTCTTTTATTTATATCATCAAACTTTGTGGTTATGGAAGGACTGTTCCTATTTACATCACATATATTTCTTATCTCCATTTCCTATTTTAGTTCTTTTCCAATTGAAAATATATTAGATGTTGAAGCACATTTCAACAATAATTGATATTCTAAAATTCTGAATAGTTTTTTTTCTCTTATATATGTTCCCAGAAAGAATAATGCTTTCTGGATTCCATGATTTACATGGCAAAATCTGCATGAACCCTGACGTAGAATTCACATCTATGTGTTCAAGAAAAGTTAAGGACCATCACCAGAACTGAATCATATTGTTCTTATTAGTCCTGTGTCCAAACTTCATCCCGCAATAAAAATAATGATAATAGTAATGAAAATAGAAGTAATGATAATGATAATCATAATCATAATGATTATTATTGTTATCATTATTCATTTGGTAAATTCAAAACAAAACAATTACAGTATAACTATAAGTAAAGGATACAAAGATAACAGAACTACTAATGATAGCAATAAGAGTAGTAATAATGATAAGAATGATTATGATGATAATAATAATAATAATTCCAATAATAATGATAATAACAATGACACATCTTTATATAGTATGTAACACAGTCCCTGGGATTATCACTCATATATATAGATAAAAAAGTACTTACAAACAAATACCAAACAAGTGACTTTTAATCAGACAATTGTATTGTATCTACCTTGGCAGGTATTGATATATATATACTGATAAAGATTCCTATTTCTGTGTTCATTCATCATACTAGATTTCACTGTGTATTGTGTATAGCCTATGTACACTTCCAGTGCCTATACATTTTCATGTTCAGAATTTGCAGAAATTAACATGAAACATGCCTATATTAAGCCCCGGTCACATAGGACGCCGGAAGCAACACGATTCACCCCGACTCTTTGTTAATTCACAGTTAACTGCCTTAGAACAACGAGTCGGGGTGAATCGTGTTGCTTCCGGGGTCCTATGTGACTAGGGCTTTACTAATGAAATCATGGCAGAATGGGTTTTAGTTTGTAGCATTTCTTTCCAAGATTATGGCCACATTATCCTCCCGATGCTGTTTGCGTGGTTGTGTGTTGATGATGTTGCCATGGTAACTCCGCGTGATGATGGTGGGATGTAAGTAGAAAGTGTGGCGACTTAAAGTTAAAGGCTTTGGTGGAAATTGTACTCTTGGTGAGGTGACTTGTGTTAATGCTGTGTATGGTATATCAAATGATACCAAACATTCAAGAAATATGCATATGGATAGAAATTGAAATAGTTAACTCAGATGTTAGGTGATTGATTTATTCATTTCTATCTTGTAAATTCTGGAATGATTAGAATCTTTGTATACCACACAAGTAGAAAACCTACTCATCCTTTAATTATTATTAATATATAATAGATAATAGATGCAATTTATATAGCGCACGTATCCACTCTGCTGGGTGCTCAAGGTGCTTTACATTATTATTACCCTGGCTTTAACCCGGCTGCCATTCATGGCACACTTGGCATTTCAAAGAAAAAATATTCCTGCCAGGTACCCATTAACCTAACCTGGGTTGAGTGCAGGCACAATGTGGATGAATTTCTTGCTGAAGGAAATTGACGCCATGGGTAGGAGTCGAACCTACAACCCTCTAGTTGAAAGGCGAGAGTCACGACCACTACATCATGGCGTCTCCACATATGTTGTAAGCACACAGTTCTACACCAATGTTTTGTAAATAACAGTCATGAAAATAATACATTTCATATACATTAAGAATAATACAATATAATCTGGTAAATCAAGAAAATGCTTACCAAAATTACATGAGACAGGCGATTATGTCACATTTCCCAATACCTAGTTGACACATAGGTAACTACAACAAATATAACAAACATAAAAATTAAAATGAATTTTTCTCAAATGTCATTATTCTTTTTCATCTGTAAAAATCCATGTAGTTCAAATCGGTATACATTTTGGTAAAAATTGCAATCCATATTCCCCCAAAAAAGCAAAAAAGCTCAAATAAAATGATAAATGACGATCAACCCACTCCAGGCAAATCAGAGGTTTGGAAACATCAGAAGAATAAGTAAAAGTAGGTTGGATGTGTTAATTTTGTTCACATTTCACCATTTCGTAAGTGTCCTACTTCAATATCAGATTCGCTGAATTGAAGTGTGGAAAATAGGGCACTTCTCTGACCACTTGGATGGTTATTGCTCTGTCTTTAAGGAAGAAAACGTGAAAGGAATACGCTAATTTGAAAATCCTCATAAATGAACTTCATTAATATTGTCTCTTTGTATAATTGGAGACAAAAATATCCCTGATTTTACATTTCAATAAGTGGTTACTATCAGGAAAGTAGACGTCTAGAAATGTGATGTATGCAGAGGAATGACAAATAAGAGAGATGTATGTAAGTAAAAATGAACATTTCGATGCTGAGTATCATTACTAAAGACAAAACGCATTTTATAGAAAAATTAAATTAATGGTAATAAATTTTAATTTCAGGAGAATTATCAGTTTATTGGTACATAAGACATAAGTTATTTTACATAACTTATTCAAGTTCCATTCAATATGGCTTGTGGTTGATCTAAGCATGTCCAAATTCCTATCTTGATAAGATATGAATGTACCACTTTTTTCCAAAAACTTATTAACTGTTCATGAAAGATTATTTCCATGTTTCTGAGGAAAAAAGAGAGAGCATATTTAAGCTTGGATATAAATTGGATAAGTCGGATTTGTTTTTTCTTTTTCATTCTGGGTATGGTGTTTGTAGCTGCGAGCTAATACTCTGATGAATTATATTTAGTGGTAGTACATGTATATATACTTGTGGATTGACAAAGCAGCATAATGGCAAGCAAAGTGTTATCGCTTGTTAATGGCATGTTACACAGTAAAAATCATGGATTATTTTCTCTTTGCAATTATTTTTTATCAAGCAGTCATAAAAGAAAGATGACTGCTTGTGTATATTCTGTTCTCTTGTATAACCTTTATCATTTATGATCAATATGAGATGGATATATCATAATCAAATTTCCTTCTAGTTGCAATTAACATTTTGGCGGTTATGGGCTTTTACAGAAGCTCAGATAGTAAGGCTGTCCTAAATGAAATCAGATTGTCAACTATAATGTACAGAATAATATCTAGCATTTTTAAGAAAAAAATTATATTACCAGAATAAGAACATTATCACATGTCATTGATATACTCAGTTAAAAGAAGAAATATTACCAAATAAGATTAATCAAGCTCGAAATTGGAAGATGATTCAAAATTCCTTAATGGTAGCGAGTCTGGATTGCAGTCAAAGGGATATGATCGTCTTTTTCATTTCATACATGGCACAGAAAAGGGAACAACATTTTGTTAAGATTATAAAGAATCAAACATTCATCATGAACATTTTATTTGCTATTCATTTTTCACTTTCTTCATCTCTCATTCTCTGTATTTTGTCTATCTATATTTCTTTATTGATCACTTTCAATTTGTATTTTTATCTCATAGCTCTCTATCTGTGTATTGCCCATACGTATTCCCTCTGTTATCTCTGTCTATTTCTCTCCTTTCCTCCAATTATCTCTACCAATTCTCTTCTTGTCATTATCTTTTACTGTATTACTCTTTTTCCTCCCCTCTCCCATCTCTATCTATCCCCTTTTTCCCCTATGCACATTTATACACTCTCTCTGCATACTCTTCAAATGTGTCTCATTCCATTACTAAATGCTCCAATCTAGCTCTTGATTCTCCAATCCCATCCTTAATTCTCCCTCCCTTTTCCTCCATTAAGGTGCCCCACCATTAAACTTAGCATGCATCATAATAATAAGTGGGCCCATATAGACGGTAACTCACTGGCTCCAAACATCTGTCTTCCGTTCCCATGGTAACCTCACACTTACCCAATCAGAATGTGGCACACTTCTGCCTCATTTGCATTTAAAAGGAGAAATAATTCCTTGGGTGGTTTCTTTCTTTTTCTCTCCCTTCTTCCACATGCCTTTTCCTTTCTTTGAAAATGTTTTACCTATTGGTTTGAATGATCAGTCATTTTCATCCTCTTCTCCCTTCCTCCGTCTCTCTCTCCTTCCATTATGCCCCTTCTCTCTTTTTGTTTTCAAATGGAATAGCATTGCATTTTCCTGTCTTTTTGATATTTTATCTTCATCTTCATCTTGTTCCCCTCCTCTATATATTCCATAAAATCCTTCACCTTCTCTGTGTCTCTTTACAGCCACTCCCTCTCCTGCTCTCTTCTCTCTCTCTCTCTTTTTCTCTCTCGCTCTCTCTCCCTCCTTCTCTCTCTCTCTCTCTCTCTCTCTCTCTCTCTCTCATATCTCTTGCCCTCTCTCTCCCTTCCCACCACTCATTCTCTCCAGGGTGTAATTTTTGTCAGGCATTTCCTCAACCATTCAATCTTACAGTTTCCAAGATGGTACATATAACCCAGCATATGATAGAATACACGGGACTGCATATGTATGTGTTTGTGTGTGTGTAGGGGCATTCTAAATACATGGAAGCCACTCTGTTTTGAGTGAAGTGCCCATTTTTGCTGGCGCTTTCTCTCTTTTCTTCTCTCGCCGTGCCTTTGGGAGCATTTGATGCAATTGCACCTCTGCGCTTTGTTTGAAATGCAGTCATGCTTTTGATCAGCAGACCAAATTGTATTGCGCGAGCCCCTGCAACTTCTCTTCGAAGAAGGTAGGGAATGGTTCGTTTTTACACAAAATGGTTACTTATAATTAGTTTGTTATGTTTCTGCATTTTCTTTTCTTTCTTGCCAAGTTCTTTTTTGTTGTCTTTTAATGATTTCAGTGAGCATATTGAAAAGAATCATTAAAAAGCAGCTTCAAGTGAATTTTGTGTTTATTATAAACTATTTTTAAGAGGAGGATTTGAGGTGCCATAAAACGGGGTGAACAAGAATGCTGTGGTGAAAATGGAGAAAATTTACACAATATGTTTGGATCTGCTTATGATTGTTTTCAATTCTTTTGGTTTATGTTCCACAACGAGTGAAAGGTCTATCCCAGAACAGGGGCCTATTATGGATCCCAAAAATTAATCACTCATAGGGAATGCATGAGACTCCTACATTTCTATTAATATCACTCATTACGCTCAACAGGACAGTGAAATGTTTGAGACATTATTCTAAGTTAGTGAGCTCAATGTGCTCTCAGCTGAGACGGAGACGGCCAATTTCCAAGAGGCCATCATCATCATCAACTAGATTTCAATGTTGGCAGCACTGAATGGGATTCACCTGGTCAGAAAGGGTTCTTTAAAGATATAGATTCGTAATGACCAGGATGCAGAAATTGATGTTAAATGAGCTGATGTATTCGCAAGTTGCTTTACATGCCTAAATATATCTATGTAGGATATTAGGAGTACATTTATGCTCGTATTCTATGTATTTTACGTCGAACAGGTCAATACGCCATCATTCCTGCGGTGTGCTAAGTGCTTTAGCGTGGGAGAGCGTCGGGCTGAAATTGGCGGTGGTATTGTCTGCGGTGTGTGGGTTTGCGTTCATTTTGTACGTGAAGCATGTTCTGTGAGGAAGTACGACCGCACCAGGTTATTTTATTTTGCGATAATTAAGCCATTTCTAGGTCGATTTCATTCAAACAAACTATGAACATGCTCTAATTTACTATTGAAAAAATGCATTATGGTAATAATTTTACTGCAGCTCGCAAACTAGTTAAATATCTGAAGCGCCCTCCTCCCAAAACTAGTCTTTCCCTTTAATGGTCAAATTTTTGTCCCTGTTTATCCTTTTATTCCTTTTCATCATGTTTCATGGTTGCAAAAAAATAATGGAAGCTTTGAAGAAGTACCTTTCTTGTGACGGATGAGGGGTACCAAACTCAAAAGATGTCAATAATTGTTCAAAATGTAAAGATACAAATAAGTATCCATCTGTCAACCTGAAAATATCTTATTATTAAATCATTTTTGTATCGACAAAAACTTTGATGTGCTATACAATTAAACAGGTATACCACCATTCATGCACCAAGAGCATTTTCATTCTTTATTTATTCATTTATTTATTTATTTATTTATTTATTCATTATATTATTTATTTATTATAACATATTTAAACAGGGTAACAAGAACAATTATAGTCAAGGTAAAAAGTGCTTTTCACCTTGGTCCTGGAGCAATTTGCTCTGATTAATGAGGGTCACCAATAGACAATTAATTAAGTGTTTCCTATTGGTATATGTGTGGTACATTATGGTATGATAGTGCTGTCAATTTGGCATCTCTAGAAATGAAAAATAAAACAATAAGGACCACAATTTTAGTTTTGCATGTTTGGCCTGTAGCTGTTTTATTTTCCTACATCAGTATATGTGTCATGAAAGTAAACAACATTCAATTCAATCCAATTCAAATTCAAACTAACACTTTTTTCATAACCATTAAATGGAAAGAAAAAGAATAAGAGAGGAAATGATGGAGCTTTTAAAGAAGGTTCGTAAAGAATGAAACCTGATAGCCCTTAGTATTAAATTTTATATGTGGGTAAGCGGCTTACCCAGTAAAACACATTTATTTTGACGGCAATATTAATTATCATATTTCTGCGATATACTGGTAATTAGAAATGTATATCTTTCTGATGGTCCGGATGAGTTCTGATTTTTCATTCACTCTTTAATGCTGGGAATTTTTTTTCTGAATACACCACATGTCTCCCATACCACACCCACTAAACAAAAAAGTGAATATTGATTATCTGAAATGATATCGTGAGATTTATTGTGTTCCGTCTAAAAATGCACAATGGCTTAGTTAGTTATAGAAATATGCACCAATACAAATACGTATAGTATAGCGGCTACATGCTAAATTACGGCAAAACTGGTTTGAATGCATGTGACCCTTCGTATATATCTTAAACTAAGAATATCTGAAAGTATAGCAGAAAGAAGTGAACATTTGCTTTCCATAAGAGTTAAAAAAAAAACCTATTATCTGATGCGTCATGAAAAACACTACAAGTGTTCATAAATTGATTCTCAGTATATGGGCAAATGGCCTATATTTTTTTTATTTAATATTTTTCCTTTTTCAATTATGAAGCCAATCGTTTTGCGGAAGGTTAAGTGTGTGACCATGGAAACAAGACATAGACGATTTTGTTAGCACTCGTACTAGACCTGTTTTGGTTTTTCCCGTTTTTTACATTAATTCTTTTTGTTCCTAACACTCAAGAAAAAAAAAAGAACTACTCTACAAAGATACCAGCAAAATTCAGAGAAATGAATAGTGATTTTATTAGAGGAAAGAGTGAAATGGGTAACATGCATTCAGTCATATTGAATGAGCCAAAGCCATTTCTCAACTTTTTCTGGAAAACACAAATCTTAAAACATGCTGGTAGTGGCATCTAGCACTATTCAAAGTGTGTATGGTATTAGAAAAAACAGGGCTTATTCTTTCCAACTCCTTTCCTATTTCCTCTCCATCCTTCTCAATAAACCTAGTCTTCCTGTTTCCTCTCTCACATTCTATCTCTTTCCCCTTGATGCATCTTCCATTCTCACTCAACCCACTTTTTCAGTTGATATGTGTAAGTCTATGGAAGAGTTTCAACAAACAACCCCCCCC
>BQKZ01000276.1:19618-48844 GCA_036244855.1 Temnopleurus reevesii
CCCCCCCCCCCCCCCCCCCCTCTGCCTCCATTTTCTCTTTATCCTTGCTTCCCCACCACTTCCTCTCCTCCCTCCCTCCTATCTTTCTCTCACTCACTCCCATTGCATTATTTCTTTGAATTTCGTAATTATCCTACCTCATTAAGGAATCATTATTAAAAGAAACTATGGTTTCCATACTCTAGACCATTTGCAAAATAAGTTTGTTTACTATCTTATACTCAAAGGACATAATTAGCCATTGGAACACTGAAACAAATGACTCAAATATACAACTCTCATCAACTTTATGTATATAACTGCTATGGCGTATCATCATTCTCATAAGAATATGCTGGCATATACTCACAAGCATACTGTTAAATATATGTCCAGTTAAAAATGATTAGGCAAGCTGCAAGGTTAGGCAAGCTACAATGCTTGTCCTGCAGAGCATCATTGATTTATGCATTGCAGCTTGCCTAACCCAGCAACGTACACTGCATGCAATTATTATTCTCTCTTTTGAAATACAGTTTATTTGTTATGAGATGAACGAATTGTGAATTTGAAAGAGAAGCATACATGCAATTTGACAACATATTTTTAGTCAGGTTCACACTGAGAGCCAAAACTTTAAGGTTTCAGAAACTATAACAGCAATATGGAAGCTTATGCTTGCAGCGCGAGGACAAGACTGTATATATCACCTCCTCGCCTTTTCAACCAAAACAAGGCGCCTTGGCGAGTTTCATTGCGCTGAAAACGTATAAGCTTCTGTATTTTTGTCATAAATTTTGAAACCTTAAGGTTTCAGCTCTTAGTGTAGACATGGCTAATGTGGTCATAAAGCTCCGGTCACATAGGACCCCGGAAGCAACACGATTCATCCCCGACTGGTTGTTCTGAGGCAGTTAACTGTGAATTAACAAAGAGTTGGGGTGAATCGTGTTGCTTCCGGGGTCCTATGTGACCAGGGCTTTAAGCTTAGCAGGTGTTATTAATTGGCCTGTATAGATTTCAAGAAACATGAATGAACTGAAATATGTGAGCAAACCTGGTCACAGATATTTAGGCGCGGAGGATTTTTTTGCTTTCGCTTTTGTTTCTTCAAGATGTTCCTCTTTTGCAGTCATGGCATTCACTACAAGTGCTTATGATGGACTTTGGGTTGGCCCGTTGGCAAATAGAAATAGGCTATTTACTTGACTGCGATCTCAAGGAGTGGTTTTAACCCGGTAACGAGGGCATTGGTGGTGGAATTGCCGATCAAGAAATGGTATTTTGATTTTCTCATTAGGAGAGTGATGTTGTGCATTCCTGTGAGTAATAAATGTATTTTTAGTTTCAGTTGGGTGTCGTTTGGGGCTATAAACCATTTACATCAAACCCTTCCTTCTAAAAAATGCATTTGCCCTTGCATTAATGTACACTAAGTAATAGTCTTATTTTTATTTCCTTATTCTGTAAAATGAAAATGCTATCACTGAGCTACTGAATCATTTTGAAAAAAAATGTCATTACCATTCTGATACTTTTTGGATTAAGATGCTAGAAAATAGCATTTGTCAGATCACTTCTATCTTATCATGGTTATCATACTCATATTTTAGACTTCGATCCATTAGCACAATTAAATATTCTAAAAAGTAAGAATAATACAAGTTACGTCTATTCTATAGAATCATAAAGTAAAATGTCACTATTTTCATAGTGAAACTCAGAATGATAAAAGCCTTATTTCAACAAACAGAGAAGGATAATTTTAAGACTCGCAATTTGAAAGGTATCATTTCAACAAGCAGAAAAGGATAATTGCTACAGACATGGCCACCTTGGGCAATCACGATTCATCTCGGAAATGGATCGGTGAATGAAAATTAAAAATGAATATGCCACAGATCCTTTTTAGATCGCAGAGTCAACACTGATGAAAATTAGATTATAGAGTTGAATCAAGGAGAAAAATTAAGGGTAAAGAATGTATAAATTTTGCGAAAGAAAGACGGAACAATAAGAAAAATGTTAAATGAGCAGTTTACTCAATTACAGATTGGTGTATTTTTAGATATAGGAACAATTCAAATAGATTACAAAATCAAAGCTAGCGTTTATGGGAAATTTGTTTCACACAGTAAATCAAATGTGAAATGCATCTGATCATCATGAATAATTCCAATTTATCTGCTGCTCAATAACTTGTTTTCTGGCTTCAAGATTGATACAAATCTTATTTTTTTTCTGTTTACATGGTAGAAATATTCAAGAATATATACGTATATATTTTTTTTTCTATGAACACCCTTCTTAGAGTATTTTTGTTGCTTTCACATCTTATTTGGTCCTTAATGTATCATTTATTTTCTCTGTCATCACAGGAAAAGACCGAATTAACAATTTGCATTTGAAATTTTATTTCATTTAGATTTTTTTTTTTTCATTTAATATTTGAACACCCCTTTCAAAAATTAGTTTCTCCAGTAGTTACACTGCTTGTTGGTCTTCCCCGAGTTTTTCCATAACACTATCTATCATGTCAACTCAACTTCACTCAAACAGCAGCGTACCCTCGAGCCGGGTTCGATAATCAACTTATCTTCCTACTGTTCGGCTCATCAAATCTAATATTTTGTGATCCTTCATTCGATTGATTAAACCCCAAGTCGACATGATCTGTTGGCTGGGGAAGCAAGCCCATTGCAGGAAGTGTTGAGAGGTGGGAGGAATCGGGAGCTTCAAGAATTTTTTCTTTGAATTTTCAAACGCAATTATATTCTCCTCTCATATTAATTTGAAGAAGAGCATCAATAATTGTTGCAGTATATCTGACTTTCATCTCATTTTATAAAAAGAAAAAAAATTGCCAGAGCCTCACAGATACTGGCGCTATTTAAGTATTTATATTATTATTATAATGAATATAATTTAGGATGAGAAGATAATATTGGCTTGTCAATGTCAGTGATGTACATTGTACAGTTCTACATCTTGTAAATCATGATTTGGATTGGTAAAAAGCATCCCTATGCATATGATACACAGTAGAAGATAAGATTGATTTTTATAACATAATATGATTTCAATAAATACATGTACATACATACAAATTTTCTGTTTGATAGCTACTATTGATCATATAAATTCATTACCAAATTCTATCTGTCTATGGAATATGTATAGCAATTTCTTATTAGATATGAAAGTAGACTAATTTATGATAAACAAAGCAATATGGAGATGGACTCTATACAGGTTTATGCTGGAATAGCCAATCCTTGGTAGAATTATAGATTTACAACAGCGACTCTGGAGGCTACTTATAAAGCGTTTGTATCCTTCCATTAATATGAAATTGATTCAAGGCTTTATAGTATTGATTTTCATAATTCTGGAGCACCTTGCTTTATATCCTGCATGAGCCACTGAGATTGAGGGGAAGGTGAGAGGAAGTGAGAGTGAGAAAAAGAGGGAGAGATAGACAAAAGGAGCGAGATACGGGAGGAGAGAGAGAGAGAGAAAGGGTGAGAGACAGAGAGAAAAGAAAGACAACACACACATACACACAGGAAGATGGGAAGAAACAAACATAGAGAAACATACAGAATGGGAGAGGGAGAGAGACAGCGACAGAGAGAAAGGTATAGAGAATGGGCAGAGACCAATAAAGAGACCAACAGAGTGGTATAGAATGGAAAAGAGACCGAAATAAGGGGAACGACCTGTAGAGAGAGAGACAAACAGACATACAGACAAAGAGAAAGATGAAGAGAGGAAGGGCTGGAGAGATACGAGACACAGAGAGAAGGGTGAGAGACCGAAAAAGACAAGAGAGACACACAGACAGACAGACAGACAGAAAGTGAGAAGTACAGACAAAGAGAGTGCGAGAGAGAGGGAGAGAGATCAGAGAGAATAATGGATTAGTAGACAAAATAAATGAGTGATGGGTAGCCAGAGAGAAAAAGAGAGAGAGAGAGGGAGAGAGAAAAAGACAGAAATGAAGAGTGAATGTAGGGAGAGCGAAAGCATAGCGACAGACAAGAATTTGCATCTCACCCAGCAGACAGACTAGATAATAAAATATTTACTCATGAACAAAATCTCTTTCCTTCCTTCATTAATGAATAGATAGATCCATATTTTCTTCTCATATATAAATAATTCTGCAGGCATTGATTTTGAAAAAGAAATATTGCACCTGTTATACTGAAATAATTTACGATGAGTACTTCCTGTTTCAATACCATTCAGATTTCCTTCCATGCTTTGCTATTATTGATGTGAAGGATGGGATTATTTTGTGCTGATGACCATCATAGTCAGGGGACCTCGTTTGTGTAGGATTTCAGTGTAGCCGTAGATTAATGGTACTAATTAACATATTTGTTAGTTCAGCGAGAACTGCTTGTTTGCTCTAGAAGTTTAAATTCACCAAATGTTGCAAATGAAGTGTTGAAAATTTCCTCTAGGAGTGTAAATGAACTTCAAATGTGTAAGATATCTATTAGTAATTTCATAAAACTTCCAAAGTATTTGTATTTGTATATTTGATACAGGATTGTCTTCAATATCATTTCATCACAAGCTCCATATCTTAAAAAAATCATTTATTCAATATTCCATCATACTTATCTGTCTCTGCATCGATGCTCATCATGTCAAACAACCTTACACTTTTACTTTTTTTACAAAAATATTCATCTATTATTTATATGGCATTTGCAATGAGTTGGAAATTTTTAATTTGATACATGATTTTTCCTGGTTATTCTGGCTATAAACTAATATTTCACTATAATTATAAAGACAGGAAGAAATTTCTTGGAATGCAAAGTGCCGTATGAAGAGCCTGCTAAAGGAGGATAATAATGACCTTTACTCGATATAAGAAGCCACCTTAAACATTATTTATTACTTCCCCTCATCAGAAGAAAAATAAAATCTGTTGTTGCACATTATGCTATGGTGTTTCAAAAGCGTATTATGCTAATTATAAAAATGCCAGTTTTTCTTAATTTTCTCAACTTCTTGAAGGAGCTATAGCATTCTGCCACGACACTAATCCACGTTTGT
The DNA here is from genome assembly GCA_036244855.1 of Temnopleurus reevesii. Classification (NCBI taxonomy): domain Eukaryota; kingdom Metazoa; phylum Echinodermata; class Echinoidea; order Temnopleuroida; family Temnopleuridae; genus Temnopleurus; species Temnopleurus reevesii. The sequence goes on from BQKZ01000276.1 coordinate 24,671, forward strand.
GCCATCAATCCAGAAATTGTTTTTGGGGAATGTGAATCACGCAGACATCAGTTTTGATTTTCATCATAATTTTACAAAGTACTAAGTTATTATTGTCATTATTATCATGACCGATATGGAAAATAGAAAATGGAGCCATCTGGTTCTGATATTTGTAGTGTATTGTCCAGTTAAGGTGTTTCCCCTCTACTTTAATCTTCTATTTGCTTTGTATATAAATATTTACTTAGGTGGTTGAAAACTTCAATTGGTACACAGTCCAGTATTTTCTTCAGAATATCCCTAAAAACTGAAAGATGCCTTAATCACAGCTCCCTTGCCAGAGCTTGTTCCAATTTTCTCATTCAAATTTGAGTCCCGAAACTCAATATTGTTAATGAGTGCTGTGTAGCATGAAATTCTTTTGGCTCCACGTTGGAATACAATATTTCTCCAAATTGCCACATTTATTAGTGAGCAATTCTGTGTAATTGGATCCTGATGATTAGTTTACATAAATTCTTGTTCACCCAAGCATTTTATTGCAATGTACATCACAAGGCACAATAGAAATGCATGTTTGCAAATTTCATACTACTGTGTTATCAGTTTTGCAAATTACTTCTTAGAGTTACCCCTGCAACCAATTACTTTTGTCCAGTCCTCTGGATTTAAATCTTTTATTTTCTTTAGAAATATCAAAAAATTGATGCTGTATGAAGCCACACAAGCATAATTTTGATGCATCGCCCTTTACAAGTTTTACTTTCAAATTTATCTCTTCCAGAATAGACAAATCATCAACATAAATGGAGAGTTTTTACTTTCTCATAATGCATATACTTGATGTACACGCTATCACTGTGCATACAAGATAGAAAGGAAAAATCTGTTGAAATTATCTCATTTTAATAATATCCTCCTTTTGTCTGCATTGTATTCTTATAACACACACTGAATCATTTCAGGAAAACCTGTTGCCAATTTCGCTCCTGCTTCACGTATAGTGATTACATGCTCTATTGTTTGAATAATACTACAGATGTTTGCATTCTCATATCTACTTTTGTTTGTTCTATGTCCCTCAAGCGTTCATTTCTAAGTCCATGCGATTGCATCCTTTTGTTCTGCGTGTACAATACCGTTATATCCACCGCCGGTATTTGTGTTAGTGGCATGCCGTTGCATTCTCAGGCTTTTTTCGCATTCGGGCCACTGTAATCAAAGATTGTTCACATTAATACAAGATGGGTTACATTTCACTTGCAACAGAAACAAAGTGGAAAAGTTTACAGGATATTTCCTTGTGTTGTATAAATTACATCATTTACTATTTTTTCTGCGAGAATACAAGATTTCTTATGTCTTATGTCTTGTGTAGCCTAATTATTGTTTAGGAAACTGAAGTAAAGCTGATCTGTTTCAAGAATCTAATTCCAATTTTACTTTAATAAGAGAAAGCAATATATTGATTTCATTGTAAGCTTTACATGTTGTAGAATTCATTCAAATTCATAATTTCTTGTTTTTTTCCAGTGACAAGGAATTTTACCATTAACGAGCTTGATTTTACATCCAGAAAAAGAAAATTTTGGCAAATTAAAAGCTTTGATGCTCATAATGGTTGTAGTGGCATAATATTTATCCCAATTCTTCGATACCCTTATAGGATCATGATTTTTAGATTCAGAAATTCATCTGATTAAAAAGGCTGGTTTACAATAGGATGTAGATTTTATGTGTTCTCAACACACAGATGTTGCTTGCCCGACATAGCTACAAGTAGTGTATGCAAACTGGAGTCCAAGTACTGTTGTTTAATTTTGGAATTACAAGTAGTCATGTTTGTTTGGAAAAAGCAATCATAAATTTGGATATATTAGTAAACTGGCATATTCAATTTGATTTCTTATTCTCACTTTGTTCTCTCCCTTTTGTGACAACAACTTTACCAATGATACTATAGCTAGTTTTGTTTGAGTGGCAGGTCTGGAGATAGATGTGATGTTCTTTCTCTCTAACAAGATCTCCAATATCTTGCTTGATTGACCTCTCTCCTTTCTGCTGGTAGATTGCCGAGTACAAGTTGCTTTGTTGTAACTGCGTAGTAGAAGGCACTGATTGCTTATTTGTCTCTTTTTTTTTGGCAATCAGAGATTCCATTCCCATTGTCCCTTTCATCTATGTTTTACTTCTATTCTGTTTTCTTGCATATTCCTCCTTTTTCATTTTCTTCAACATTTCTTTTCCATTTTTCTGATTTTACATTTTCCTTTATATTTCTTTCTGTCTATTTTCTTCTCTTTTTCTTCTTTTTCATTTACTTCTTTTTTATTTACTCCTATATTTATCTCTGTTTAGTGATTGTTGTGCTACACGTAGTTGGAACTGTGCATATTCATACCTTAATAATAATAATAATAATAATAATAGATAGCATTTAAACACGCCATCTCTTTAGTCACCTATTCAGAGGCGCGAGACAAATTATCTAATTTTTTCACCTTGTCTGTTTTTCATTCACATTTTTTTTCTCTGTCCTTTTTGCTATTTTCTCCCACCTCTAGTTAGGGGTGTGTTTTCTCTTTTCATTCCCCCCTCTCTCTCTTCTATCTCTATTTTCCTTTAGTCATTACCCTATCTCATTTTCCATTCTCTCTTTCCAATCCTTCCCAAAACACACCTTCTATATTGCCAAACCTTCTAAAACACATCTCCTTTCATCTTCAAGTCTAGATACACAATGGCCCTCATTACCATTCAATCTCATTGATACCATCTCCCCTCCATCTTTTCGGGCTTTCTCTGCTCGCTATTTGACCCCGTTTTCCTTTCTATGCCGCCGTTCTTTCTCACTTTCGCAATCTCTCGCCCCCTTCTCCATTCCTCTTTCTTCCAGTATGGCCGCAGTAACAGATTTGTGTTTCCTTTGTCATGCATATCAGTGCATTAGTCATGACCGAATACCCTCCTAATGTATTACCGGCTTGATATAAGATGGTGCAATTATAATTCATGATCAGTAAAAGCTTTCCCACTTTTAATTGCAATTGATCAGTGCATGTGCACTTACATAGTGGAATTTAGGTATCATAATCTATACCTAGTAGATTGTCCTTGGAACCTTTGCTCAGGCCAGGATAGAGGGAATCAAAACAGAAAAACTGAATTTTTGAATAATTAGTCTAGTGATGATGTAGATGAAATGATTTGTTTATCTATTTGTTTTTCTTTTGCTATGAGAAAAACTGGTGATATTGATGTAGTCTCTAGTTCAATTGACTTTCCAAAGTAGACATGTCAGAGTTTTGTTTTCTTTGATGAAATGCTGAGAATAGATCATTTATGGTGGCATTAGAATTTCTCAAAGTGCAATAACCAAATTTAATACAAATTTTAGTATTGCTTGTAACATAAAACAACCACCTTGTTGTCGAGAGATATGTTAATCAATATAAAAATATAATGCTTGATAACTCAAATCTCGTTTAGGTGATTAATTTCAATTAAACCATTCATACGGAATTAAGCAGACTACTAACTTTTAAATGGAAGTATAGATTGTTTGTATATGGTAATGATTTTACAGAAATCAATCTTGTACATTAACAAATAAAGCAAAATTGGAGACTATAAATTCATTTCTGAAATAAGAAATCACTGTCAATCCATATGCCCCATTGTGCTCTAGCCAAGCAAGAAGAATTAGGATGGAAAGATAAGGGTAGGGGATTGTGGAATATAGAATTTTTGCTTGAACGGACAGCAGTGCAGTATGCTTGCTGGTATATATGGCATTATTAGGATGCTAATGATATACGAGGTATTGGCCGGCACTCAATGAAAACAGCGCTCGCCGACCAAGCAAGCGGCGGCGGCGGCTTACTGTGTTCGGAATAGCGTGCCCTTCTCACTCCGGCGAACCTTTTATGTTACCCTGCATGTCTGTGTGTACATTTTAATACAGGCAAGATTGAGCGTGTATGTGTGTGTGTGAGTGAGTGTGTGTTCGTGAGTGAGGGTTTGGTGCTTGTCATGGCGCGAATGTAGGCTTGGTTGAATACAGGGTAGGATCTCACCTATACAAAGCCCAATAAGAATTTAATCTGATGCCAATTTGATAGGTATTTTCCCATTTCTATTATATATCATGGGACTGCATTTTTTATGAGTTGTGCTGGGTGGTTTTTATAGCACAGTGAAGAATCTGTTGTGGTGCGGACATTGGTTTCAACCCGGAGCAACGAACATATGGGACAGAAAGCGGAAGTGGATGCTATCGCCAATAATAGATCACTACTTGCCTCCAATTGGCAATATCATGTGCGGCTCGCATCGTCGTGTGTTTTGATTTCTGCGACAAATCATACCATATATAATCCGTAAGTAGATCCTTGAGTATTGTCGTATATTATTCTGTTGCTAATTAGGTGATGTGGTAGTCTCCCTCGTTTGGTGATTAACAGTAAGGTGTTTTGACATTGGTGGCTAATTGTATGCGATGTTCGGTCTCAATCTTGATCACATGACTTTTGCGGAATAAGAGGCTTAGTGAATCTATTACGGTTTGCATGATGCAAGTATGTTGGGCATTAATTCTCATTATACCAACCACTGATACATGAATACATGCTACCATATTGCACGGGGTAGCTCATGCATCTATTCATATATATCTGTATGGGTTTTCTACGCCACTAATTTCATGGTCTAGACTCGTATTCTCTGCCAGCATATTGCTGAATGGGTGCATAAACAGATGGAACACGTCTGATTACGTCATAAATGTGCACATTGATATATATCATTTCACATGGACACTTAAAGGAAGACATTAGCCATATAAACGTCCATTATCAAAATAAGTAATGAGGTTATTAGGGTGCTGCTTTGCTGCAGCCAATCCCAATTTTACTCTGGCTTTTCATTGTTTTTAGATTTTGTTTGTATAGAAATGTAATTAGTCCTCTGCTTGCCATTTTGTTTGTCAATGGAAATATTAAACCTGCATTGAATTGAATTAAAAGAAAAATCTATGATGTGAAAGACATTACACTAAACATAACATATCATCAAAGTAAAATCATAACAGTGTAAACTTAATGTATTATATTAGCCTGATATACTTATAGGATCATTTTTATGCTGATGATAGATATAGTTTGCATATGTGCCAGCCAACATTTTCTAGTGATTAATAGATCCCAACTCAAGCTGTGCTTTCAGGGTACTCGCCTCCTTTAATTTTTCACTTGTCATGTTATTTTGTATTGATTATGTATATGAAAAAGGAAAAAAATAAATTCAATCAATCAATAAATTACATCAAATGTACTAACATGAATCGGTTTGAAGGCCAAGTCGCTTGCTTTTCTAATAGGTAACTAGGTCAACCACAATGTTAGAGGCAATATTGATCGAGATGAAAATTCTCTTTATTGATGGAAGGTTTGATGGCTTGGAAGGTTTGATGGCTTGCTCGCATAAATACACAAATATGGTATAGTTAAGAGAAAGATGGAGCCAATTGAAAAAGCATGTTGCAAATAAACTGATTGGCCCAGGGATTCTCAACTAAAAAAAATCACATACAACGGTGGTCTTGATTGGCTAGTGTTATTTTGCAATTAGTGAGAGTGGAAGATGTTTAATAATAATGAAAAAATAATTGATACTAATTGTGATACTTCTATTAGAACTATATCCCTACTACTACTACTACTATTTCTATTACTACTACTACTACTATTACTACTATTACTACTACTATTACCACTACTACTACTACTGCTACTACTTCTACTACTACTGCTATTACTACTACTACTACTATTGCTACTACTACTACTCCTATACTATCACTACTATTATTACTACCCTATGCTATCACTACTATTATTACTACTACTACTCCTACTACTACTACTACTACTACTACTACTTCTACTACTTTTACCACTACTACTATTATTGCAGCTGCTGTTGTTTCTACTAAATACAACTGCTATTAATGCTACTAATTTGTATACAAGTGGTTCTTCTACTTCTACTCCCATCACTAAATTCAATTAAAGATAGATATAGGCAATGATGATGAAAAGGATATATTTGTAATAATAATAATGGTCTTTCCATATAGTTTCACAAGGTTTTTACTCTTTTAGATAAGCGCTATATATAACTTTGCATGTGCTCAATTAAGCAATATGGCGATTGAGTGGTCTGAGATGTTTAAATCACTATGGGGCAATTGTAATGAAGTTCATTCCTATTTCATACATCTGTTAAAATGCGTAGCATCTTGTAGATGTATCGATTTTTAAGTGGAACTCAGAATGTTATTGTAGTAAATTGAGATTGTTTGTGGTATTGGATATCATACTCAAAATATTTCCTGCTTCATTTTGTTAGTTTAGTACTTCACACAGATGCTAATTATTGTACTCTTGTCATCAGAGCTTTGCTTTTCTTGATTTCAATCACTGGTTTAGGGATAATAGTGCATGGTCTTTCATAAATCTTAGTAAAATAATTACAGTCATTCAATTCATATGGATTTCAAATTCATCCAAGTTTGGCATGATCCCAATTTAACACCGAATGTGCGAACCAGCAGGATAGTTAATGGATATTCAATTATTGTCCATAGATGACTTTAAAATCAAGTTTGCTGATATATTTATCTTAGCATTTATCTTTCATGTATGAATGCAAGTTTAAGTTTGGTGCTATGTCAGGTGAATATGAAATCAACCCACCAGTGCTCCAATGTAAAATTTAAATGAGTGGATACTGTCATTTTTGTTTTCATGTTCTTTTTTATGTTTGCATGCTGCCCCATTAGGGCCACACCAAATTTTGCAATTCAGAAATATTCCAATGAAATATCGGTTTCCCAGAAAATGTTGATATTGTATGAAAATTGAGCCTATGAAACCTGTTTGCAATGCCAAATTTGAGGCAAGTCAGCTCACAAAGCCTTATATTACCATGCCAATGTTTAGGGGGAAGCTGAATCCAATTTGATTCTCTTCACTAAACATTCAATTTGCTTCATTTATCAATATTCTACCCATTAATCTTCTGTCTATATTCTTCCGCTGGAAATAAAAATATATTGCCCTTTTCAGATAGGGGGAGCAAGAGGTATCTATGTAGACACATTGTATGAAATACCCCATTCCAGCTTTAAAGGTATAGATTCGTGATGACCGGGATGCAGAAAGTGATGTTAAACGAGCTGATGTATTCACAAGTTGCTTTACATGCCTAAATATATCTGGGTAGGAAATTAGGAGTACATTTTTGCTTGTATTCTGTGTATTTTACGTCGAACACGTCAATCGGCCATTATTCCTACGGTGTGCTAAGTGCTTTTGCACGGGGGAGCGTCGGCCTGAAATGGGCGGTGCGATCAGGTGTATTGTCTGCGGTGTGTGAGTTCGCATTCATTTTGTACGTGAAGCATGTTTTGTAAGGGAGAATACGACTGCAGCATGATTTTTATTATGCGATAATTAAGCCATTTCTAGGTCAATTTCATTCAAACAAACTATGAACATGCTCTAATATAATATTGAAAAACTGCATTATGGTAAAAATTTTACTGCAGCTCGCAAAATAATTAAATATCTGAAGCGCCCTCCTCCCAAAACTGGTTTATCGCTTTAACTGAACAAACCATGTGCATGGGATAAGGAGAGGTTTATAGGATAACAATCTGAATATGTTTCCATATTTTGCAGCCATCCCTGTCCTAATTATTCCTCTTCCTCCAAACTCTTCATTTTCTCTAGCCTTCATTTCCCTCTAATCCATATTTATCCTTAACCCTTTCAGTCCTTATATTTCATATCTCCTCTCTCCACTCCTAATTTACCCCTTCAATTTCCAAACACATGAAGCTGCTTTATTTCCAAACACATGAAGCTGCTTTATTTCCAAACACATGAAGCTGCTTTATTTTTTCAAAGCATCCAACATAGGGATTCTCTTTCTTTCCATGTGCTACCTCAAACAAGTTGTCGCAATCTTACTACAGAATGAGGGGAATGGAGAGGGGGGTTTAGAATCAACTGGTTAGCAGCATACCATACAAAATGCTGCGCGTCACATAGTGAAAAGGAAATGTGAGAAAGAAGGTGAAAGAGAGAGAGAGACAGAGAGAGAGAGAGAGAGAGAGATAGAGAGCCAACCAAATGAAAAGGAGAATGAAAGAGAAAGAGACGAAGCAATGGACACACAGACAGGGAACTATAATACATATTGAAGTGGGCACTGAATAGGGTATGAAATAGATTTAAACAGTTTAAATATTTATGAATGGAAAATGATATGAAGAAATACCTTAGTTGTAAAATGCACATCTTTTAGGGATTTAGAATATGAGAAGAAATTATTAATATGGCAGACAAACGTATTTTGTTTTTTCTGCATACTGAATTATAATGACTGAATTATAATGATAGAAAACTGCCTCATGTCTGTGAAAATGTGTATCATTCACTTACAAATGTAAAGGAAATCTTATGGAGATAGCAGAAAATTTACCACTTATCAGGGGTGGGCAAATGAAAACAATTTATTTGAAATTCATACTGAAATTGGTGTATTCCATTGCACGGCTGCTGAATTTAGAACTAAGATGATGTTTTTCTTTTGATATCATCCAATGTTGAAAGTTATTCAAGTGCACCTAAAATAACATACATGTTCAATGATAAATAGCTTGGAATAGATATCGGTGCTTGTGAAATAAAGGTTTGTGATTAATTGACCAATCAAGATATTAGTTGCATGTACATGTTGTCCAATTGGCTGACCATGAATTGAAATTCCTCTTTCAAGCTACCAAATAATCACAAACCATAAAGAACTTTAGATTTGCATTCAATGGCCAACTCCGCAACAGAATACACTTGTTTTCAAGAAAAATGGTTTTCATTCACACACCCCTGCTGTACAATCCCTAAAAAAATGAGGTAAAATATTCTCAAGTTGATAAATGTGTAGACCGATTGGTCAATACGTGTGCGGAGCAGACAAAACAAAGCTATCTATAGCAATGTGAAACCAAGGAGAGACAAATAGACAATTAGTGTATGTAAACAAGGATGATTGATGCTTGTGGGATTTAAATGCAAGGTAAAGGTAACAGCTTTTGAAAATGCCAGCATAGCAATATGCAAAGCTTGGCAGGAAATGTGAGGAGACCTTTTTCCAGGAGAAAAGCAGTGGAAAGAAGGAGAGAGAGAGGGGGAGAGGGGGGGGGGGGGGGGAGATAGAGGCAGAAGGGAAGGGAAAGAGAGAGAGAAGGAGGGGTGAAAGAGAATGTTTGGAAAGGGAGCGAAGAAAGACAAATTAGACAAGAGGAAAAGAGAGGAGGGGAAAGAAGACAGATATTAGAAATGAGGGAGAGAGAGAAGGATTGAGAGGTTGTGCAGAGGAGAAAGCGATAGGAGAGGTGTTTAGAGCACAGAGGAGAAAATGAAAATAATGGTTAGAGATGGAGAGAACAAGCAAGAAAGTGGGAGATAGAGACAAAAAGAAAGGGAGATGGAGTATGAGAGATGAGGAAAAGCAAAACAATAAGTTGAGGGGAGAGAAGAGAAAAATAGATGAGAGAGGGGGAATTAAAAGTAGGGAGAGAGGAAGAAAGATCTACAAATACAACAGCCACGCAGGGGGTCCCCCTCCTCCGGTGTAAGGATTATCATCCAATTAGAAGGGTGGGACACTGGTAGCTGTTGCCTAGGCTCCGCCCCCTTGCCACGTGGCTGGCGGAATGCCCAGCTGCCAATCACCATATAACAAGGGGAGCGAGACTCCACAAACGATGATTTGCACTGTGCCTGGGATTTATATCAAGAGGGAAGATATCCTCCTATGCTTCATTCATTCATTGTGTGCCCATTCAAAGCCACCACACTCGTTCGCTCTCGTTCTCTCGGTGGCGTGGCGGTAGCGTAGCAGCTGTTACTCACAAAGGAAGCTCTAGGCGGATAGATGGCGTTGGGAGCATCGCCAACTCGCTTTGTGCATGGATTTCCATGGATATCTACGCGGCAGCAAGGTACCGTATCTCAGCAAACTAGCGGCGCTCCGAGGAGCGTCTTTTTCAATCTGTGGAAGACGTGAATAGTCTTCAATGGTTTAATTGCAGTAATATTTTCTAGCTTCTCCCAACAATGGGTCCATATTTATAAAATTGACTTAAATATTTTTTCATATTTCAACTTCAAGTTTAATTATACTTATGTGCTCTGAGATTTAAGCAATTTCTAGGATTTGCTGCTCATTCGTTGGTCGATGGCAGGTGATGGATATAGAATTTTTCAGCTGTGACATCTTGAAAAATTTTTCCTGCATTTGTTTAATTCATTCTAATGAAAGGTTGCAATTTTGTGAAATCTCAGAAATTTGGTCAAATTAATCTTCTTGTTTAGTATTTGGTTATCATTCTTGCATCAATTCAATACTGAGTGTCTTTCAAAGCATTCTGTTGAGCTCGATTTTGTTTTGTAGATTCATTTATTCAAGAATTAATTGTCTATAAGGAATTTGTCTAAATTGGCCATACAGTGTTTTTTATCTACTCTCCCTTTCTATCTCTTTCTCTCTCACATTCACATTCTCTCTTCTCTCTCCCCACCTCCCCTCCTTCCTCCTTCCTCACTTCCCCACTCCTTCCCTCCCCCACTCCCCCACTCTTGCTTACCTTTTTTTTCTATTTATCCATCTCATTCTCACGTTCTACATGAACATCATTTTAACACACTATTACGAACTCCAAAGTTGAATCAACATTCAAAAGGTTGGGGGAGTGGTAACCTTTACAAAGGGCAAATTTACATTTAAAGAATGTTGGAGTCAACACCTTAAAGGTTGGATCCAAATTTTTTTTAAATGTTAATTTACCATTTTGAAAGAGTTGTCACTCCTTCAACCTTTATGTTAATTCAAAATTTCAGTTTTTAGAGTAAACAACGGCACACAAGGAAAAGTGTATTAAAACCATATGTGAAGTGGGTTTGTGTTTACAAAAGAAGGGAATAAATTTAGTTTAATGAATGGAAACGAAACAGTACGGTTAGCTTTCTGTTTAGACAGGCTTGTTTTTTTTATCTAAAGTGGCATTGTACAGGAAACAATGTCTTTTTTTAAAAAAAAAAGATCTTTTATTTCTGAACTAGAGGGAAATTGAAACCATTGATGTTTATTTATTTGAGTAAGATGAGTTTGTGTTTCAGCATTTCTTTGTTGGTGGGTTTTAAGGTGATACGGGGGAATTTGTAGAGGAGGGGGAATAAAATTGTTTTAACCCATAGACTACTTGAAACGAGTATTACCGACAGTACACAGAATCTATGGGAATTTTAGCATTCAGTTGTCAATGGTTAATTGTAGATCTTTAGGCAGGTGTAGACATAATTGATGACATCATTTGAAAGTTGAGAAAAAAAGTGAAGACAGAATATTAAAAACAGATTGAATTTTAATGTCAGCACTTGTTTTAAAGTGATAGAGCATGCATTGCTGTGCCATATCTAGGATATATAATTCCTACATTTGTAGAGAGTCTTAAGGATTTCTATATTGAGATACATGTTGCAGTATGCAAGAGATTGTGATAAGTAATGGTCCATTTTAGAGGTATTAGAATATATTTTCGTCACTGTCATCAATCCAAACATTAATGGCTTCTAGTGTATGCCCTTGTCTGTCTTGCCAGAAAAAGAACATCTGCGTTCAGTTTTGACTATTTACTCTTGCCTTTGTTATCCCATCAAGAAGCCTTTTGTATGTTAGCATTAAACGATAAGACTGGTCAAAGTGCATTCAAGGTGCGTACGATGATATTCATAGATGTGACTCACGCGTTAACCTTAGATTAGTGGAAATATGAATGAATGTTCATAAAGTTTGGAGCTCACGTGTTACCAAATTCTCGGTTTGCGCGGGAAGACTGGAAGTTTTTAGACCACGAGGCGTCTTTGACATCTTGGAAGAGAAAGTAGCGTTTTTCATTTGTTATTATGATGGCTTGTAAGTTTATTGTTTTTGACAAATTCTAGGAAGATTATTTGGCTCTCCAATTTGGTGTAAGATGACAGCCAAGTTATGTACAGTATAGTATAGCTCTTAGATTTTAGACCAGGAGGTGCCGTAGACATCTTGGAAGAGTATGTACCGTTAAGTGGAATAGTATAGTTCATTTGATATTAGGATGGCTTGTAAGTTTGTTGTTTTTGAAGAATTCTTGTAAGATTATTTGGCTCTCCATTTTGGTGTAACATGGCACCCAAGCCCTCCAGGGTAATATTTAGCATTATCTTGGCATTGAAGGACTTTTTCAATATCACTGTTTGCTTGTGATATTTGTCTTTATCAAGTAAAAACTGCATTGAAATGTTTAAAGTATTTGTCTTTAAAGGTCATACATATTCCCTATACTTGAGAGGTTTGCATTTTTCAAAGAGTATGTATTTAGTGAATTCTCCACAAGGTAACCTAGCTGATGATATGAATAAAAGGCAGCAAACTAGACATAGTGGCCTATATTCTGATAGCGAGGTTTCACTTAATCCAGTTCTTAGTCATTGTCATTTAGACCTTCGGCTAAACTTTTGAATAGCCCAGTTTTCAGTACGTATGGCTCAGCTATCAGAATATGATTTTCATGTTCTTTTGTCTTGTGTCTATATACTGGTCATCAAAATTGCTCAATGGTTGCAAAATATTGGGTAGAATTAAATATTTTTACAGTGGTCTTATGGATCTTCATCAAACCTGCAGACGCTCTTGCTTGAAAAGGTGTTTTTGCCATTATAGATCAAGAGGAATTACTGTCATTCATTTTCATATGATGCCTATTGGAAATATAATGGATTGTGAAGAACTTGTAATAGTATGGTTTTAAAAGGATACAAACATTTACAAATTACTTTTCAAGTGTTATTGAATACTTCATGATACTTTTAAAGAAAATCTCAAATGTCATTTACTTAGTTTATTTGTTTCTATTTGTCTGCTTTCTTATTCAAGGAAGTAAGCTGTCTGGTTATCAGACATATTGAAGCTGAAGGGAATTAAGATCTCTCTCTCTCTCTCTTAGAGCTTAAGTAAAGTTTTGGTGAAAGTGAATATTTTTGTCCACAAATGTTGTCTTCAAGTCTAAATAAAATCGAATGCGGTATCATGAACATATTTTGCAAAAAGAATTGTGTGAATAATTAATGAGTTTTTGTAAAGCGACAACCTAAAAAAAATCAGTGTGGGGTACCCACACTGAACCAATATTTCAGAATTTAATTTATGTGTATACCTCTTTATTATTCTTTTGCCAAATCTTTGAAAAAAATCTCACATATGCCCGATAACAAACAAAATATCAATATTACCGAGAGAGGGCGCTAAATATGATTCAACAGTCAAATTCAAATTCAAACGGATAATCAGTTCATTAAAAAAATGTGATATAAGATGTTGTCTCTAATTGTGTGTGTTATGTCATGTTAATCATCTGGAAAAGTTCACATTTCTTAATTGTTCCCAATAACTGTATTTTGGCTTTAGTATGTAATTTTTCTTATACATTTTACAAATTTGATTCAGTTTGGCGCTTTGTCTGTAAGAGGATATCCGTGTTTTTATGTTGTAAATTATAGATTATTCTTTTATATTCTTTTATATTTTAATTATCTTTTAATTATCTTTTGTATTAGATTAACCTATTTCCAACAAGTAAATGTAATCATAGACAACGCAGCCTTTCATTCATTTATTTTGGGATTAAATCATAAACATGTACAGTCACCCAACCGAGTGCATATTACCTGTAACGTTAACATGATTTTAATTCATTACACAATAATGTTTACTGCCATTTTAAAGCTGATATCGAGTACTTGCAATGGACTTCAACTTGGAAAATAAGTAATTATAGAAGTGATCTTATGTTGATAACAATGTGCAATATGACTTGTGTCGACAAGGGAAATTCAATTAACCCGTTGACTACTAGAACAGGATAGCCCCTACACAAAGTGTATGGGAATTCCAGAATTCAGTACTCAATGGGTTAACTAATGCAAAACGTGTAAAAGTGTAATAATTTCAGTCATCAAATGAGATATCAAATGTCCCTACATGGTCACAATTTTAAACATTTATTCACTCATTACTTTGGCACTAAACCTTTTTGTGCAAAATAGTTTGGCACATAACATTTATTTATGGCTTCAAACATTTGCTGAAATATATGCAATTTGGCGATCTTTTATTCTCTGGTAATACCAAGACCAGATTTTTGCTCATCTGAGGGTGCTGACGATACAATGTGATAAAATTTGTCTTGTCTTGCAAACTGAAGGTGAATATAACTGATTTTGCCTTCATTTGGTAGTGACAAAGTTAGCAGTGGTTAATCCGCAAATCTAAATATTCAGTGTTTGAGTTGTCTGGGTTTTTCAACAAACAGAGGAAAAATATGTCAATCTGTTGTTTAAGGAATGTATGTAACCATCAGTTGTTAATAGTAGTCAACTAGTATACATGTATTTATAATGTTTTATTGATTTCTTTATATACAGCATTTATTTTTCAATAGTTCAATAATTCAATAGTTCAATAGTTGTTGAAATATATGCAATTTGGTGATCTTTTATTCTCTGGTAATACCAAGCATTTATTTTTAATCATATTTCCATTCTAATATCTAATGTTATACATGTAATATGATATTAGGTGCATATTTCCATAGTACTAAGCAATGTAATGTGATTTCACCTTTACTTTTAAACGCTGAAAGCAGTTTTACAGGTTTTTTTTCCTATGGTAATAATAATAATAATATATAGCATTTAAACACGCCATCTCTCTAGTCACCTACTCAGAGGCGCGAGACAAATTATCTAATATTATTACCCGGCCATAGCATAGCTGCCAAGTAGGCGCTTCTGCATTTAGAAGAATAAATTCTTGCCGGTACCCATTCACCTCACCTGGGTTGAGTGCAGCACACTATGGGTAAATTTCTTGCTGAAGGAAATTAACGCCCTGGGAGAGATTCGAACCACCGACCCTCTAGTTAATAGGCGAGAGTCTGAACCACTACACCACAACGCTCCCACACAAAACATCACTATTACCTTTGTTTAGTACAGAGATGCAAAACCGTTTTTGGAATATACTTGATGATGGAAATATTTGTCTTATCTGTGATTTTCATTTTAATTTCTGTTCCTGAACAGGTGGCAACTCTGCTGTATTGATGACATTCATTTAGAGCACATGACTCATATGGGCTGTGTACTTCAGTTCTTCTTTGGCTGAGATTGTCATATCTTTAAGTTCTTTTTGTATCTGTCCTAATCAATGGTGTAAATGAACACAAGGTTTTTTACATTTTTTAATTCTTTGTCGCCCTCTGCAGTTCACGGTGGTGTCGGCTGGGAGTCCCGACAACGCAGCGCTGGTCATCCTCACCGTGGTGCTTGTGGCCTGCGTAGTGGGCATCCTCATCGCCATAGTAACCGTTTACTGTCTCAAGAAGCGGTCCAATGAGAAGGCTAAGGTGACAGAGCTGAAGCAGTCTGACGGAGAAAACGGGAACGAGGCGTCTGCCGACTACCAAGTAAGCCAGAACCTTCCATGCTCAAGATATAAAATACGGGGCGGTGTTTTACCAAGTTACGCAAGACTTTAAGAACGACTTTAAGCATGACTTGTATCAGTTCTAGTGCTGAATGATAGAGAATCAGATGCGTAGTACTCACCTTAACATGCTTCAGTCTTTCTTAAAGTCTTTTGTAACTTTAAGAACTATTAGTGAAACACCACCCTGCTACAATGTATTAGCCTTTCACTCAGGCTAATCTTGATACACATCTTCGCATAAATCCATGGCATTTTGCAGCCACACTAATTTTTCTTCCAATTCTGTGATTGGCCCGTGAATCTTTATTCCATACCAATTATGCATGGCAATTTCCTTCAAAGGTACTTATAACTGTATTGTGCTCATGCTTTTTTCTGCTTCAGCCGACTAATTTATGATATAGCATTAATAACCCACAAGCACCTGGAAAATATTACAAGAGCTTAGGCACCAAAAGCCTCATAAAGTGGTTCACATGCCAGTTGTAGGCTAGTTGCATCACAAGTTATCTATTGGTCTTGTAGACGTCTTTACAATTTGTATTTCAATCCAAATTGCATTTTCAAAGATTGTTTATTCCAAGCATTAGATGCACAATAGGAGATTCAATGAATCGGATAGAGCTCTCGAGCTTGAATGATGTATAGAAAGGGATCAAGTATTACCAATTATTAGGAGTCAAGTTAAGTGAAAAGGATATGAAACTCTCTTTAAAATGATATCCAATTTGGGATCCAAGCTCGAGGGACAGCAGTATAATATGCAGATAGAGTTGCTGGCACTAATAAGATCAATCACTATAGAATTTTCCCCATCTTTCGAAATTGCACCTCACCACCTGGCACTTGCACAATTAAAATCATCCCAATTTCCCTGTCTTTACCAAAAACTGCCCTCCTTACCAACCCACTTGCAGGACTTATGTCGTCAGCGAATGGCGACCAAGTCGGACAAGCCTGAACCGCTGACCCGGGTTAGCAGCGTGGCGGCCAGCGATGGCGCTCAACCCAGCCCGTCCAGCCGTAGCAGCACATCGTCGTGGAGCGAGGAGCCCGTCCAGTCGAACATGGACATCTCGACGGGTCACGTGGTCCTGGTAAATATCGCCCTCTCCTGTTGGTTTTAGAATATATATTTCTGGTTCAGATAAAAAAATGGATAGGGACAAAAGATGATTATCCCCCGAAACCTTAGAAATATCTCCCATGAGCTCCAAAAGAGCACCCGCAAAATGTATAACGCGCTTATTTTTCAAGAGGTAGATGTAAAAAGAGCCCTTGTGCATAACAAATTATTATTTACCACAGTATGGTTAACACATTGGCTAATGGACTTGGGTAATCTCTTCACAAAGTCTAAGGCAATACAGAATTCAGAAGTCAATGGATTAAAATGGGGTTCTGTTTCAGTTGGTTATACTTGCTGTAGGAGTATTCAATGCCAATTAAATGAACAAGATCATGAACTGTTTTGCGATACCCTTTTATAACACAAAAATATGTGACAAAAATGAGAAATATTTTCATTAATGATCATTTATTGATCAAATAAACTGTTTGCAATCTGAATTAAAAATACTTTTTCCTGGTATACAATATTTAAGAAGGAGGAATGAACATACCAGTATAGATAGTAATGGTTATATTTTACTATGTATGTCATACACGGGAGGAAAATAATGGGATGTATTATATATGATTTTGTTGATTATTTCTTACCTAATTGTTTGCCATACATCTTGACAGAGTTACATGGAGGACCATCTAAACAACAAGGACCGTATGAGCAAGGAGTGGGAGGCCCTCTGTGGGTAAGAGGCTGACCCCTGCACCTGTGACACTGCCAAGGCTCCAGAGAACGCTGATAAGAACAGGGTCAAGACAGCTGTCCCTTGTAAGTGTGAACAGATCCCAGTCTTTTGCCATTGCCAAATATATTTTTCTCCTATATTCCCTCAAATAGAATTCAGGGATAACTTGAAATAAATATTCTTTATTTGTTGAACTTCTAGATCTATTGTCATTATTTTAGTATGCAACTGCATTTAAGATCATGGATCTGTAAAGTAAAAGAGATTCAATAAAACCAGAGAACGCTGATGAAAACAGGGTTAAGCTGTCTCGTGTAAGTTTGAACAACGCTTATCCTCAGGGAATTCATTCCCCTCCTATATTACCTGGTTATATATAGAATCCCATTCCCATTTGCAAGAAGTGTTGCAAATATCATATTTATGCTAGGATGTCTAACTTCTTATGACATGTCGATACAGATTCAGAGAGAGGTAAGGGCCTAAGTCCTGAAAACTGTGTTATCTGTTATCTTCGCAAAAATGTAATGTTAATTATCGTAATAAATCAAACTTATCATGCGCCAATATTTAGTAGTTGCATAATGTCTGCAGTGCTTGTGTAAGATTAAAAGAATCCCCTGCACACCCACTAATGAGAAGTGCTTATTGCGTGCAATTATCAGTGTTATGGCAGTTAACATTGTTTTTTTCTTAACATAGATTTCAGAATTTAGGCTCAGAAGTTAGCTACACTGAACGAGCAAGGAAATAGCTAGGACTATTTCTTCCAATCAGCCTCCCGAGCTCTTGATTGCAGTTATGCAAGCCGTTGTGTAGAGAAATATCACAAACTTGTTTAGTTTGGTGCCAGACTTTCTCCTTATCTATTCCCCACCATGGATGAATCAAAATGATCACTCCTGGCCTAAAAGAATGAAAGTTTTCCTCCAATTTGTCTGCCACATGTTCGGCTTGATAGTAATGTGGCGTCTGTTTTCATGCAACACAAAATACTCCAAATAGGGTTGGCCAAGCGCTGTAATAAATGGCTCAGAATTTCAGCGGTAAACAGCGCCATCTTGTGATGTTTTGATGTATAACCTTGCAAATAATACTGTTTACGTGGACTAGCACCTCTGCTTCACTTTTTGTCTGGGCAACTTGATTTTAATTATGAAGTTTATGATGTGGTTTTAAACATTTGACCTCTGCATTATGTCATCCCTGTAGAGTTTCTGTAAGGACCATTCATTAAGCAAAAATGTCAATTAGAAGATTGATTTTAATTTGTTTTTCACCACAATGCACATAATTCATGATGAAAATATAACTTATAAGGGAGTATGAAATTTGATAAGCATCTGAAAAGAACTTTTCAGTTTGTATTTCACATGTTTATCTAAAATTTATTATGATTACTTAATTACAGTGGAAATTCTTTTTAAAAAAGTCCTGCCAGGCCATCCTCATGGGTTTGGTGGGCAGAGGGCAACCAAACAGGTTTTCTCATTTTTTTTTTTTGGGGGGGGGGGGGGGGGGGGTTGTCAAATAGGCAATGTTTTACCAAACTACTTTCTTATGCTGAATATTGTAAATTTTGGAATATCTAGTTTGATTCCTGTAATTGAACAATGACTGCCTACAAAATATTCTCCCGATGGCAAATGCTCTGCCCTCTCATTCTAATGCAGATATCCTAGCAATGAAACACAATATTTATATGTCACTTTGTGATGCAAACATTGTTTCAATGATTGATTTCTTTTGAGGCAGCATAAATCACTACATTTATCAGTGTTAATGGTTTTTATGTCTGAAATTGTTATTGTTTTATACATAAAAGTCCCTATTTTTTCCTATTTTCAGATGATCACACCCGAGTGAAGTTGAACGAAGCTACGAGTGTGTACAAGTCGGATTATATCAATGCCAGTGCTATTGTGAGTCAACATCTCTTTCATAAATATAGAAAGAAAAAATAGAAAGAAATGCACAAATACCTCAGGAGAATGACAAATTAAAGAAGATAAAATATACTAGAGTTAGCGATGAAAAGGGATCCATAATCAAGAATTCAACATATGAAAAGATTAAGGAAAGGAGTACTGAAACAAAAAACTAAAATGGAATTTAGTGTTTTGTATATATAAATTTGGGTTTTTTTAATCGTATACCCCTATTGTATACTTGGTAAATTGCTACGCCAGAAAGAAAATTGTCTGTGCCTGCAGTCTAGAAAGGAGCTGTATTACCGTTAATTGCATACATAAATTTTATGTTATCATTTTTATTTGGAAACAAAAAGACATAATTGAAGAGAGTTGATCAGTTGTCTCACGATGTGCAAACGTAGAACGTTTTTTGCACATCGTGAGACAACTGATCAACTCTCTTCAATTATTCTTCACCACGATGAACCTCTCTCAAACCATAAAAAGACATAAATTACACATCCACTTATGCTATATCCCTTTAGAAAATCTCAATTGGAATTGTAATGTTTTTTTTCTGATGAAGAAGTATAAAAGGAATGTGGGGAATGAGAAAAAGAGCATAACAATTCTTCACATGTTTAAAACAGTTATAAAATGTAAATTACTTTAATGTTGAAGCCCTAAAACATTATAGTAATGTCCTAGGACATTAATCCAGCACATCTCTATGCATGCATCCATAAATGATCATGTTCTAACCTTTGACCTTTGACCTTTGACACAGATGGACATTGACCCCAGGGCTCCAGCGTACATCGCCACCCAGGCTCCGCTTGCTAATACCCTCGCAGATTTCTGGCAGGTATGTTCATGGTAGAAATGTTAATAGTTATGCAACATTCACTAGAGAATACAATTCTATTCAATTCTATTCTATTTCAATTCACATTTATTGGGTAAAAATAAAAATACAAAATCGCAAGTTTTAAACAATTCCAATATTGAAAATCTATGCCGGGATTGCTCTAAAGTTAAAAACTTGTAGGTAAGCAACCCCTTTAATAAAAATGATAACAAGATTAGATTAGAATACAAGAAATTAGAATACAAAATGAAATGCATAAAACATAAAGCATGTAAAAGAAAGAGAAAATAATTAAAACACTGTAAAATAACTGATTGATTAATATCAAGGCATACAAGATAGATAATATTGCACCAAGTCAAGCATGATATGTGGCAAGTCTTTCTTTTGACTAGTTTAACAAAAATCATTAAACCTGTTTGTTCTTTAAATCATGCTTTCTTACGTTAAAAAAAAAACAATTCTGCGCTCCACCTAAATTACCAGCACACTTTATGCCAAATTTAACACAGATGTTTTCACCTTGCAAATTAGAATGGTGCATTTATGATTTTTGTTTGATTGATTGCAGATAATATCAGGTATCACATCATGATTTAATGGTCCAGAACATCATACCAGCTTTTTACAATTTTGATTGGTGATGCTTATTACATATGCGGAATGATAACATTTACCAAAAGGTCCAGTTGAAATGAATACATACATCTTGCATTATTCAACTCACAGACTCCAATAGCAATACGCTTGTACTGACACCCAGATCTGAAAATGTATAGAATGGATATTATTTATTTTGCGGATCCTATGCATTCTAATATTGCTATGCAAGATTAATATGCATTGATAGACTGTTTCTAATTTATAATTTCTACAGAGTGTAAATACATACATATGCATGCTCATATTAGATAGAGAAAATGTAAAAGCCTTGACTATTTCCTTTAATTTATCTACTAATTTAGCTAAGGCTGGTCATATGAGCCAATTAAAGGACATTCTGACATACTAAATTATATATAAGATTAATAAATCCTCATTTAAACTCAAATTTTGCGATAAGAAATTATGACGTCATTTTCACAAAGTACTCTTTTGGGACAGCACTGTACTCATATGTATAAATCAGGTTGATATTTTGAAATATTTTAAAAAAAATTTCATCATTCTTCATTATGCACCAAACGTGATCTCATTTGAGGTCAACAAAAAGACTGAGTATATAATCTATTTTGATTTGAAATAGCTCCCATAATCTTTTGCTCAGGGGAATTTAGCGACTGTGTAATATCAGATATTAAGATGAATTGATTGATATACATCCCTTTATCAAAATTAGATGCTATCTTATTTCTATTAGTGTAGGGGATATAGATTTGTGTTGACGTCATTGTCTGTCGATTTCATTCAAAGTTAATCAATAGGATAGTTGGATTGTACTATGCAGACAAATGAATTGAAAAGAACAACGCAGTAAATCCCATATTGAGAACAGATAGTTTTGTCTATTATTGGATCTTTTTAAACTATTTATCTTCTTTCTTGCTGAAAAAAGAGAGGAATATTCCTTTTAATGTTTGCATATCTATAGATTTTTTAAATGATTTTGCATTTAGTGTGTAAAATATCTGAATCGTTCATAGATTCCTTTAAAAAAGTAATAGACAGAAAATCAATTCAGTTATTTTGTAGCTTCCTTTATAATATGATTGAAGTTTAGGCAAACACTTCTTAAGAAATTAAACTAAATTGTGATTTTGGAGCACTTCATATTTTGTCCATATGCATTCATATTCTGTCTATCAACCTTACAACTTTTATTTGTAAATAGTATATGGTTATTTTCATCTTTAATTGATTCAGGCATTAGCCTGGGGCAAGTTCTATTTTGAGAGTCGGTGGAAACTTACAAGATCAGATATTTGTTAGACTGTTGCTCTACGGTTTAGTACTGAGCTGTAACTTTCTTGTCTTTATTAAACTATGCAAGACACAATGAGAGAGGTGGAATTTAGAAAGACCTTTGTAATATGGTCTCTTAAATAGATTCATTATTATAAATATATCCCTGAGGTTATTATTGCTAGTATAGTTGTACTGTAATAGGTTCAGCATAATCTATGTTGTGCTTTAATGATTTTAGCGGTACTTTCAAAAGGAAAAGTTAACAATATTCTTCAATGTTATTTTTCCATGTTATTTTTTTCCATTTTACAGACACCAACTTCTTAAAATAATTCACAACCAACAAAGCCCAACGAAATCATTTAAACTGATTTTCTTTAATGTGTCATGATTTTTTTCATCAATATCAAACAATTTTTGCCATCAATTGTCAGATGAGGAATTAAGTTTATCAATTTAACAAAGAAAAATAATAAAAGTAAAGATTTGTTATGATTGCATGCCATTGGTGTCAACTCCATGTGAGCACTCAGGATTTTGAGACCCAGGGGGCTGGACTGTTTAACAAATTTCGCACTCCCAGGGGGCTGAGTTGGGCTGACAAGCAAAGAAAAAAAATGAAAAAAGGTAATCACTTTTGGTACCCCCCAAAGCCACCCCCCCCCCTTCACCTACAGTGTGCGCATGAACTTTACAATATGCAATGATTGTTCATTGCTTCACTAGAATTAAATAATTTCAATACACTTCTTTATATTTCTTTAGATGATCTGGGAACAAGGATCCGTCGTGATCGTCAACCTGACCCACATGTCAGAAACTGACATCAACCGATGCCGATACTGGCCAGACGAGGGGAGCGCCCTCTATCATTTCTATGAGGTGCATCTGGTTTCAGAGCACGTCTGGTGCGAAGACTACCTGGTCAGGAGCTTCTATCTGAAAAACTTGGAGGTAAAGAGGAATTAAAGATGTATCCCTATTTACAGAAAGTGGTTGTTTTGCTAGAAATCTGCATACATTTTTATGCTGTTTATGGATGTGGATTTTTGTACAACCATTGCTGCCAGAAAATGGTGATGAATCATGAATGGTCATGAATCTCTCGAAGAGGCAGTAATTGCAGAAATATAATGCTCAAGGATGTTGGTGTCAACATATTTGTTATCAATTTTATAGGTTTGCTGATAATACACAGTACAAATAATGAAGATCTGTTGCATTGGCATAGGAAAGCTCTGGCATTGCAACAAACACAGTAACCCATCATTTTATTCAACATAACTGTCATTTTTATAGAACTTGTTTCATTTGACAGTCTATGAATGCTTGATAAAAAGATATTTACCATATATTATATTATCTGCCGATACACAATTTTTCCTAGTTTCAAATGATTCAAAGATCAGCATTTGCAAAAGATTAATCTGAAACCTTTTTTGGTGTCTTACAACCAACACAAGAGAACCTAACATTAGAGGTTTTAGGGGGTGAAATTGGTTGTTACAATTTCAATAGTTGCAGTTGATTTTGAACAACATCCCCTTAGTTCAATACAAATTGCAAGTTTTTTTTTCATTCCAAGATATTTCAGCATAATGCAGTTGCAAACAAAGAGCAGATCCTAAGTCAAAATGATAGATACCAAGCACCTGTACTCTGCTCGTAAGCTGTGCACTGTGCTAGGCGATATGACAGGCAAAGCTAACAGGTGAATGAATTCCTGGGACTATGTATTACCAGCAAACCTCCAACCTTGTTGGGGATCAAGATAACACACATTCACAAACCACAAAATGAGTCAATCAGAAAAGGATTTAAAACTCTGTGATTCAAGTTGGTAGTCATCCCCCAAGCATGTCTGACCCATCCCGACACATGCCAATCAGCGTCACACCTCACTGGCAAAGCTTTCCTACATAACATTAGGCAGGCCTGAAAAACGGACTTACGATAATCCCATCTAGGTTTTTGCTGATGATTAATTCCTGAAGGTTTCTGTAAGCTGATCTGCATTTTCTCTTCCTAAAGCTTGGTTTTT
>BQKZ01000276.1:51327-63265 GCA_036244855.1 Temnopleurus reevesii
GAAGCAACACGATTCACCCCGACTCGTTGTTCTGAGGCAGTTAACTGTGAATTAACAAAGAGTCGGGGTGAATCGTGTTGCTTCCGGGGTCCTATGTGACCAGGGCTTAAGGTCCCAGTCACATATATTGAACACAACTCTTTGCTAAGTTCACAGTTAACAGCCTAAAAAAAAACGAGTTTTGTCGAATCGTGATGCTTTCGGGCTTCTATGTGACTGGGGCAATACATCTGTACAGTTCAAGAAGAGATGTTGTTAGCAGAAGAGAGAAAGGATTTGGGACAAAATAAACAACTTAATTCAAGAATTCACAATAGCTAGTTACACGTGAAAGAAATTTCCTCCGCTCTTATTCTGCCAAGAAATGTCAAACAGGTGTTGCACAATGAAAAGGCAAGCGATTTTATTTTTGTTCATGAAGCTATTGTGAAAGCTTCGATGAAGTTGTTTGCTTTCTTCAAAATCCTTTGTTCCTTCTGATCATAGTGAGATATTATTCCCAATAATTATATTTGTATTAGACACAAGTCAGAGGAGGATCATCCAAGGATTTTTTCCATTGTTATTCAGTTGCAAATATAAGATAATGGATACCTTTTCTTTCTATAGTAATGGAATCTTGTTAGGAAAAATAATGTGAATGTTATTTTATATTGGATTTTATGTCTATCGATAGCATTTTTTGATAAGTTTTGTAAATTATATTGATCATAGCATGAACGGGCTTTGAAACAACAAAGAATATTTCAGGACTTCAAGGGATCTCAGAGAATTTTGAACAAGCACATATGCACCGTTCACTTTGTGAATGGGGGATGAGGGGTGAGGTACTGTGGAAGGGGTTAGTAGATGCTGTAGGGTGCATTGGAAATGTGTCAAGGAAGCTTTATGTGTAGAAAACATCACCTTAACCTGTGTAATTATCGTAATACCAAATGAGCGATAAACTCATCTTTATATCGTTATGGGATCCTGAACAATATAAAACCAAGCGCGGGTGGAGGGAAGAGAAGGGAGCTACTGTAAAAGAGTAGTAGATGCTGTCGGGTGTCATTAAAGAAATGTGTCAAGGAAGCAAAATGTGTAGAAAACATCACCTTAACCTGTGTAATTATCATAGTAATGAATGAGGGATTAAATTAATATCTTCATATTGACATGGGATCCTGAACGGTATAAAAGCATGCAAACTATTATTTTGTCACTCACTCAGTTGGGGATTTCATCAAACCTTGGTGGTCTAGACATGATGAGTGGCAGCTTTCCAATGTTCCCTTTGAATCATCAATCTGTTCAATAATCATTCAAAACCACAGCATTGATATTTCCATGTACATGATTGGTAATTGACAAGGGATGGACTGTACCCGACTCATTGCCAAATTCCTCAGCAAACGATAACAACCACATGGATTAGTGAACGAGCCGAATTTTTTTGATGGAAATATCTACAGTGTATGTTAGTTTGGCTACTTTGTGTAAAAATGCACTCATTTGACAGGGGGAGGGGGTAAAATAATGAGATATGAATAATAAACAACTTCCAGAGAAGTGCATGAAATATGTCATAAGGCTTGACCAAAAGTTGCCAATGTGCATGAAAAATCAATATTGAGTGATATCATTGCAATTATTTGTAATATTCTTATTCATTGTCTGATATGCTTTAACAGACTGTTGATCTATTCATCCAATTTTCATGTTTTTAATCAAAGGAATTTTTGTATCCCAACCCCAGTCTTTAAACTATTACTTTGTCAACCGGTAAAGATTCGTTAAAATTCATATATGGGCAAAGATTAGCTTATGGTTGAAATAATGCATATTTTGGTGTTATTTATGTACCATTTGAAAATTCACCATTCTGTTGAATTATTAATTCTCTTTTAGCTCTGTAACCTGTTGAATTTGTCCCAATTTTCTGGTGTTTTCTTACCTTAGGAATATACAAGTGACGATGTACGGCATGCTGAATCTAATTTTAACAATTCTAAAAGCTCTACATCAATGCAATATGTTAGGGCTTCGTTCACAGATCCCAACCTTGTCCAGAACAGTGATCCTGTTACCATGGCAATTAATTGGATGATAATTGAAGAATCTGATTGGAAGCGGAAGTGTTATTAGCCGATAACCCCACACAAATCTTGACCTGTGGGACTAGAGATAGCATTGGGGATAGATTAGGACCAATTGAGGATGGATTATAATTGGGATTACTAGTCTTTGAGTGGTGATAGGACGGACGGCGTGTTCAAACGCTTAACAATTGTGTTGGAACTGCTTAGGCTAAGGAACCGAGAAGGAGGGGCTTGGGTAGGGTGTGGGCATGGCACAGCATCTTCCATCCACCCCAAAAACAAAGAATACACATAAATTATTGAGCCCCTCCCCCCACTAAAAAATTGATGGCACATATGGGGAAAATTGAGGCCCCTACTCAGTATTGAATATCTTGTGCATGTGCATGAGACAATGATATTGACTGGCGCATTCAGATCTATTGCAACTTTTGAACAACGNTGTATTACCAGCAAACCTCCAACCTTGTTGGGGATCAAGATAACACACATTCACAAACCACAAAATGAGTCAATCAGAAAAGGATTTAAAACTCTGTGATTCAAGTTGGTAGTCATCCCCCAAGCATGTCTGACCCATCCCGACACATGCCAATCAGCGTCACACCTCACTGGCAAAGCTTTCCTACATAACATTAGGCAGGCCTGAAAAACGGACTTACGATAATCCCATCTAGGTTTTTGCTGATGATTAATTCCTGAAGGTTTCTGTAAGCTGATCTGCATTTTCTCTTCCTAAAGCTTGGTTTTTTGGGGTGATGATTAATTTCTGACGGTTTCTGTCCTTGTAACTTGATCTGCATTTTCTCTTCCGTAAGTGTGATTTTTGCCAAGATTCCAGAAAAGGTCATCTGGGGATAGACTCTAGCTCCCTTAGCACCATGAGAGGAAATAGGGGCTATACAAATAACAGGTTGACCATTTAAGGGTGAATAATCGGCTGAGGTTGAAAAATTGCCAAAATATCAGACATATTTAGATGCTAGATGCAAACTGTAAAGGTTATGTGTCCGTTTTATGGTCAGTTAAAGAGTTAAAGATAGCATAAAGAGGTTGAGGTGCAACACTTGCGGAAACATTTTTCAGGTGTTATTGGTTATGGTTTGTTTCAAATTTTATATTACTTTTAGGCCAGCTCATGAAGTGGGCTGTTTTGTTCAATATCCAGATACAAACAAGACATATGTTGTCATGGGAGTTCCTAATTGCTCCCAGTACATGGCAATAAAATGAATATCTTAGAGTAGAATAGACTATTCAGTATTGATGATCAGGTTTTAGTCTTTATGTATGACAGGATACTGATTTTTCTGTAAGTAAAGCAAAATCCTTTTCAAGGTACAGATGTTGCTGAATTATACCATATTTGTGTTTGAATTTGAATTTGAATCAACATCATCATCATCATCAAAATCTCTATAGCATGTATTTGGAAGTGAGGTTTAACTCAACATAAGTTCAATTTATTTTTATTTAGACCCTTTGGCTTAACGTATGATTAGCCCAGGGCTAATTCATAATGACTTATTCCGGCGTTATATTAACCTTTGTTACTGGTATTTGGCCCAATATCTTCATGTATTCAATTGGAAATCAATCATTCCTGCATAGAATGTGCACTTCAATTCCTGCACCATTGGGTATATCTGCACCTTTATAAAAACGAAAATTGTTTCAAACACTTGCTCCTGCCATGACTCATATTCTAAGCATCCTGGTATCAACCCGACAACAAAATAAATGCATGGGACTGAGCTTGCCTTCATGGCTTATCAATTTATGCCACCCTAATTCGGCAATAAGACCACAAATTTGCCACCACAAACTCGTACATGAAGATAGTATCGCCGTTGCAGACTTAATCGTGATGAGTGATCGCTTCGCTCCGGGTTAAAGCGTATGCCTAGAGTCAGGTGTTGGTTGCGCTATTTGACTGAGATTTTTGCGGATGTATGAGTCTTGTCAATTGGCATTTTGCTTGATTGCAAGTGAAAACTGATCACGTACTATGCCGATTGTATCCTGTGCGTTGTGTGTAGGTCCTGAGATTTGGTTTTATCATATGCTATAGATTGTGTGTAACACTATTTTAAGGGCGTAAATATGTATTTTAGATAGAATGTGATTATTTTATTATTAAATGCTTTTTGAGAAATAATGTTATCACCTTGAAAGTTTTAATATATTTCTTCCATTCCTCTGTCTACTCACCCTCTCCTTCTTTTTACCTCCTCCTTCTCTCCCCTTCCCTGTATTTCTCTCTCTTTCTTCTCTCCTGCTCTCATCTCTTCTTCTCTTCCTCTCCTCTTGCCCTACCCTCCCCCTCCTTCTTCTCTCCACTCTTCTTCTCTCCCACTCTCTCTACCCTTCCCTCCCTTCATCCCTATCTCTTCACAGTATATTCTCCCTCCTACATGTACTCTAACTCGCATCTTACATGCACCTACGTTTTATCTCTTCTTTCCCCTATTCTCCCTCCCCACTTCTTTTCTCCTTCATTCTCCACCCCTTCTCTCCTCTTTTGTCCCATGTTCTCCTCCACAGACCCAGGAGACACGCACAGTGACCCAGTTCCACTTCCTGACCTGGCCCGAGACCGGAGTCCCTCCATCACCCAAGTCATTACTGGAGTTCAGAAGGTCAGTAATAACGACAATAGTCAATAATAATAAGATTTTTATTGCGCAATTTCTATATGGATATACTCTATCGCGCATTATAATTACAATATTATCACCCGGCAATAGCATAGCTGCCAAGTAGGTGCTCATGCCTTAAAAGGAATAAATTTGTGCCGGTACCTGGGTTGAGTGCAGCAGTGTGGAGAAAATATCTTGCAGAGTGAAGTTACTGCCGAACCACCGACCCTCTAGTTCAAAGGCGAATGTCAGGACCACTACCCCACGATGCTTCCGTAACCAACAGTTTGTGCAGGCAACCCTGTCTATAGTGGTCAAACACGGTAACCCTTTATAAACAGTTTCTATCACACCTATTTTCATCAGAGATGGCCACTGGAGAAGTGCAGTCTTTGGTCACCATCGGCAGGTGGCCATTTAGTCCATTGAACTGGAATCGGGAGGTCCCTGCACAAAGTCTACAGGAATTACAGAATTCGGTAGTCAATGAGTTAAATAAGATTGACTCTAACGTTTTTGGAAAAATTTTAAGGAAGGTCAGTGCAAAGTCCATGCTTTACACAGTCAAAACTATCTTCAATAGCCATCCTGTACAGATATGCACATTATAGACAGGTTCTATAACACATAGTTCATCTACACCAAGTCAACATGGATTGCCACTGTTGATAAATTTTGATGTTGGAAGTTGCTTTACACTGTCCGCAACTAATGTAACTATGAGGACAGAAGATTAACTTTCAAGCAAACGTACATGTGACTTACATTTGAACAATCAATCCTGTTTCACCGGCCATCTGTCTAGGGTGACCACCTGTCTACAGTGGCCACTGAATTTGGTTTCCTCTGGGTGACAATATGTAATCTAGAACCTGCGCATAGAGGTTACCTGTATACAGGATGGCCACTATAGACAGGTTGGACTTTATGTGGTTTTTCTGGATGAGGCGATAAATGCCAACCATCCGATTATCGATAAGGTTAGAAATGAGAATGTAAATATTCAAACATTTAAACCAAATGAGATATCATAGGGGAACAAAGAGCATTTTGTCAAGTCATTACTCAAGAGGCAAACTCAAGACCTCTCAAAAATGTTTCACAGCTTTGGGAGCTATCAGTATGTTGTAACTCAAAGAAAAACAGAAACTCTACGCCAGTAGAGGTCATATTATACATTTCCGGGAGCTTGAATTACTCTGCATTGCCTCACACTGCGCCCATCTCGCCTCAGGGTGCCCCGTAAGCGTATGGCCATCGGGACAGATCCCATGATTAGGGTGCTATATAATGATATCCCTCTGGTCCTTGTCACGCCTTGCATGAGGTATCTCCATTGTCGCTATTCTTCCTAAAGCCTCCAGGCTTGACATTGAAAAGATAGGGATGAAGGGGTGATGATGAGGGGTATGGTATAGCCCCCTTCATATCCATGTATATAGTCCCCCCTTTATTGCTGCTCAAGTCTTTAGACGTGACAATTAAAATATAGGAGTAAGGGATAAGGATGAAATAGTATGGCATAGAAAGTGTGTAAAAGATAAAAACAGTATTTTTTCCCTTGAGATGGGATTTTTTCCCTGGCAATAGGATTCATTTGGTGAAATAATAGGATTCTTGGAGGATATGTGGAGGCGTTGTGGTGTAGTGGTTCTGACACGTGCCTTTTAACCAGAGGGTTGCAAGTTCGAATTCCACCCATGGTGTTAATTTCCTTTAGCTACAAATTGATCCACATTTTACTGCACTCAATTCAGGTGAGGTGAAAGGATACCTAGCAGGAATATTAATTCCTTGAAAATTATTAAGGTCTCCCTTCATATCCAGCCCTTCATCAAAGAAAAGATAGGACTAAAGTGGTGATGTTGAGGGGTTTGGTAAATTGTAATTTATGCTTTTATCAATCACTGATAAGGCTACTCTATATAAATATTAGTGAATAAATATCTAAAATATGATCCTCCCTCATATAGAGCTGTTGGATAATAATCATGATATAGCCAGTCATTTTGTTCCTTTGGAAAAGTTAACTGCAATTTATTGAATGTTGGTGTTCGTCATCTTCATATGTTTGGCTTTGAAATGGGAACTTGCATGTTTTTCTCTCTCAGATTCTGAACTTCATTGTGAAATCTGAAATGATATGATATAAAAGATAACAATTCACATTATGTCTCTCCTAACAATTCAAGTAAGAATTAGAATTTCAAAACTAAGATGTAATCAATCAGAGGGGATAACATTCCCATTTCTCTCTCTTAAAACATGAAATTGACAACGAAATCCAAAAGCATTAGAGACCTGATGGACTGTAAAAGATTACATCCATATTCTTAATCTGCCTATTCCTTGATAATACATTTTCTTTGATGATCACTAGATAGTTGGGGTATGATTTAGTATAGGAATTTGAGATCTTCAAAGATGATTGGTGCACATATATTTAGCATGCCCTTTGTATTACGTCTTTCAGATCAATTTTTTCTAAGATAATCTACTAATCTTAATCTGATTAATTGCAGATATGATCCTGTCTTGTATTTATTAATTTATGAGAATTCATTTTTGTTAATCTGTGATGAAAAGCCTTGCCCTTTGGTATGATAGACACAAAGGTATTCCCCTCGTCCCTCGCCAATCTAAGATGGGAGACATTCATGTAATGCTACTTTCCTGAGTGCAGAAAAGAGCCTAATCACTTTGCTCAAGGTAACTTAGATCAACAGATATGCACTTCTGACCTTTGCGCACTCATAGGGCACCCTTTGCCATGTTCCCAATTGGGTTTGTTCCCACACATGGCCATTGGATCAGAAAGGGTTGTGCACAACATGCTTCTTTGTGGACCTGATTTGACGATGGGAGTGTGAATGTTCTATACATATGAAACCTTTTATCATGTTCCCAATTGAGGCTGTTCCCTCATCCATTTGATCATTCCTTGTATCATGTGTATAATGTAAGTTCAGAAAAGGTTGTGCACAACATGCCTCTCTGTGAAAACCCGATTTGATGATGCTGTGGGAATGTTCCTTACATTATTTTTGGCCCTGTAAAAACATGGTAAGCTGAACGGTTCGGTGTCCCTCTGCTTCTCCCTAAAGTATAGTATTTCTCCTCTAAAGTGCTGACTTTCCATTTTCTGGGGTAAGACAGGCTCTTTCTATGAGGGATTTTATATGGCATGGATAAATTGAGAATAGATATTCAGGAAGAAGTTCAAGGGAAGTCGTTCCCCATGATACTGATCAATTGTCAAGGCACCCCTTATTCAGTCACATCTATTTTTACAACATGAATAACATGAATTTGTCTACTATTACATGAATGATAACACTTTTGCAGAGGAGCTTATCTTCTGGGATATTTAGGAGGATAGAAAGCGAAATGTGAAAAAAAATGTAAAAGCTGAAATTGTGGCTGGGGGTTTTGTTTTCACGAAGTTTGCAACTTTGTATGTACTTGAATTTCCACTTACCAAAATGTTGATAGACTTGTGTGCAATAATCGTTCAAAGCATTAAAATAACAACTTGGTTGTCTGAAAAAGTCTGAAATTCATTGAACTCGCAAAAATTTAAATATGCCAGAATAATGGTTTTTCCACTTGCTGAACCAAATATGTTTGTATTCATGAGGGAAAAGCCTGATAATAATACCCATACATTAATAAGATCATTCTTAGAAGCGTGTTTGTGTTTCAATGTGATGTCTAACCCAAAGGAATTCACCTTATTTTTACAGAAAATCTTTAAATAGCCATTACCATGGCAACCACAAACAACACAAGAATAGCATGATCCTTATCAAATGTGGCTAAAATTAATTTTCGCTCCCAAGGGGATTGGAAGAACAAAGATATAATGGTAATAATTAAATACCCTATCTGAATCTTTTCCTAAGCTCACGGATTAAGGTGACTTTTTTAGTCTCTGCAATGTCTAGTTGTCCATGGATATTTATGTTTGATATGAGTTTAAATGGGGTTCACACATTGGGGAATCAAGCAATTATGGGCTTGTCATAGAAATAGTCAATTTAATTTTTCACATGTGTTCTGTAATTGGAGGTTAGACGAACACACGTCTGAATTTTATTTGAAGATTAAATAGAGTTTAAACCTAGGAAAGTCAATGAATTGTTGGTTTTGCTTAATGATATCTCATTTGCACATGTGTGTTCTAATTGGAGATTAAATGGGTTTTACACTTTTAGAGAGTCAAAAATAGGATCTCTGGCAAATGAAAATACATCATACACATCAGATGTTCTGAAAAATGTTGAATTTACGATGATGCCATTCCCGTTTTGCACAAATTATAAATTGGTTTTGTTTTGTAGTCAAATGTCAAGAAATTTTTTTCGAGCCTTAAATATATCGAAATGACATGTATGCTTCTGATATGATAAGAATACAGTATACAACTGCAAAGTTTGGAATATACATGTACAGGCAAGGGCACATTGGAGATATTCTATGAGCAGTTTTACACTTTTGATTGGTTTAATTATACATATTTTTATTTATTGATATTTAAATCAGAGAAGGAAAGGCCCTTGAATTTTACCGCAAACATGCTGTCCAGAAAGGGATATACCTTTCAAATAAGTTGATATTTTAAGGTCAAATGAAGTTGGACTTTGTCAAAATATTTCTATATTTCCTGTTTTCATTTCTGGAAAATCTATCTAAAAATATGTTATGATCGGAATTGATTTTATTTCATATCCAATATAAATAGAGGCCATTATAGCAGAGGAATGGGATAGATTAGGGATAGATGGTAGGATGTAGGTAAAAACACATAAAATTAAATCTCCAAAGTGTGGATTTAGAGATAAACATTCATAAATATTAGATTAAAAAGACTATATATTTTGCTACTTAAAATGTCTCATATCTGGTTGATGTATGAGGTTTGGATAAAAATATACATAAAAAGAAAACACTTTTGTTCATGTAATAGACATGTATGCAACCATAGATATATGCACCATATAGACTGCATACAGTACTTACCCTTAAAAAGAAAGTTGGTGAATACTTATAGGGTGTTGCTCAAAATCAACTGCAAATCAGCTGCAACTTTGCAGATTGTAATGGGCATTTTCATTTGCGTGTGGTGCGCGCATTTAACAAGACGCGCATGAAACAATGATTTTGATTGGCGCGTCCCGATCAACTGCAACTTGCGATAAATTGCAACTTTTGAGCAACACCCCCTTAGAGTATTTTTTAATTCAAGTATGGTGATGATGAAATTTAACCCATTGACTACTGGAAGTTGATTGTCCCTGCACCAAGTCTATGGAAATTACACAATTCTGTAGTCAATGAGTGGACTGAAAACATTAAAATTAAAAAATATGATTTTTACCCATAAAGCCCCCTGCCTTGCCTAAGGTTGCCCCCTATTGCAGTCAACAGTCTATTTCATGCTCCATAACACTAACCCGATATCTTTTACACCAAACCTTTCCTCCTCTGTCATCCAATACCTCTAACTCACACCCAAAATAGGTCCTAGAAAACCTTGCCCAAATGTTTTTCTTCATGGTTTATACCTACATATCACCATATGTTTACTTTTTGCAATAACACAAGCAGACTTTGGTTGTCATGGTAACTTGTGCCTAACATGAATTTGTGAAATTTCCATTTTTTGGTTATAGCTTAGGGAATAGATATTTCCTGTGGCGATCAGCTGCTATGGTTAAGGAGAGCCACTCCTAATATCAACAGATTGAATCATAGGAATATTTTTTCGATCTTTCATTCAAGTTTCAAACTTAGAGGCCCATATTCCAATTATGAGGTTTAACTATTCCTGTGTTGTATGTGATTGACATGCTATGGCTACTTAAAGATTTTCTAGAAAAATAATATGAATTCCTTTGGGGCAGACATCATATTGAAACACAAACACACTTATAAGAAAGATATTATTAACCAATGTCTAAGACATTGCAATTTAGACCATTGGTTTAACTTTTGAATAGCTTGGGTCTAAATAACAATGACTCTAAAAACTAGCTATCAGAATATGGGTCAATGGATTGAAATAACTCTTAGCTCGGATGAATCACCTTTTCTTGTGATTATTTTCAACTCTTCTGTCATGGGGATGGAAATATTGTAAATAGATGGGAGCATTGCAAGGGATTTCTGTTCTCAATTGAATGGCCTGTTGTTATAATTTTACATAAAACTATGGACATTTTCAACTTCATAACATTGTTGCATTATAAAGTTGATGCCTGTTGTAGATGTGTATGTTTGCAGTTTGCAGTTTTGTTATAATTAACAATAATTTAACAATTTAATTTATTAAACAATAATGTATATTATTAATTTCATGCTACATGAATATGTATTACTCCTGAAAACGTATTTTGATTTTTATCTAATCTGATGATGTATTAACTAATTGTCAACCAAAGGTGGTGGTTCGAAATGCAGAGAATAATCTGCAACTGGTCATTTTTCTTTAAATAAAATTGTAAATTCCTTGGCATAATACAGTATCTCCTTTATAAGCCCATCTAAAATCTGTCTAGATCCCCCTGCCTGTTTGATGAATAGCTACACTGCAAAAACGCTGGTGTTAAATTTAACACCAATCAGAATCTATATCTATCGAACAACACCAGAAAAGTGTAAAAATAACACCAGTTCGGAATCAAATCAATGTATTTACACACCGACTGGTGTTGTTCAAGGCCTTAAACAACACTAGTGGGTATTGAAATATATTAAATGGATTCCAAACTGGTGTTATTTTAACACTTCTCTGGTGTTGTCATATATAGATTCTGGTTGGTGTTAAATTAACACCAGCGTTTTTGCAGTGTACTGCAAATTGGCAGTATGAATGATTAGTCAAACAACTCAGGGTTTTTGCACCACTGCCTTTGGTTTATTGGGTAAAAAGGTAAAAAAGGTGTGTTTATCAATAACCATATTAACATTATACATTGTATTCCATGTAACCTTGTAATAATATGACACCTAAATTTGTTTGGTTGTCTTCTGCTGACCATTTCTTAACCCGTTGATTACTGGAACCGGGAATCCCTACACAAAGTTTATGGGTATTACATTTTTCAGTAGACAAAGGGTTAAAACAGCCCTACACAAATTTTATTTCTCATGTTTAGTTTTTATAAATGGATAAACTTAGCAATAAACAATAAATTCAAAGATTGGCATGTTACATAC
>BQKZ01000276.1:77613-94491 GCA_036244855.1 Temnopleurus reevesii
AACGGTATGACCTGTCCCGCCCTTACCACCGGCATGTAACTAATTGACGAGATCCTGGGAAGATGGTGAAATTCGCACCAACACCTTGTATTCGTTTCATTTCCCATAGCTTGTGGCCTAGTTTCTTGTTTGCGAGAGCAGTTATTGCTTAGTCCATTTTTGCTTCTTCAAATATAATAATTATATCATTCAGTACATAACATTCAACACATACCCATGGCATGTCCCTATGCGCTTACAACACAGAGAATGAAAAGAAATAACAGTTTGGAGAATATATACCTGCTTTTAAAGCAAGAAAGGATTTTTTGACGATGCTGAAGTTTGTTTGTTTTTTGTTAGTTACACAGAGTGTCCTGCAAAAAATGTGTCCGGAAAATTTGCGATATTCAATATGTTACATATCATTATCCATATTACAAAACATTTTTTCTTTGACGAGACAAAGTCCCTTTATTTTATCAGAACTGGTAAATCTAGTCCAAAGTTGTGAAATTATAATCCATCATACCTCAACAATTATATTGGAAAAAAACAAATTTCACCTTTCAAATTTAATTTTTACTTAAAATTTAGTATTAGAAATGGATCAGATTGCCAGTTGTGGTCTGAAAATTGATTCCTACTTAAGAAGACAATCTTACAATGTATTTTTATTTTTTCCCCTTTCTTTAATTCAATATAATTTGATTAAATGTGACTTGTTAAAGATTTAGTTCACCAATAGCAAGTCACTTAGAAACACCAGTATAAAGCTCCATTTATGTTCTTCTTATTCTTTTTAAAATGTTATCTTCATTAAATGACATTTTAATAAATGAAGATATCATTGTTAAGGATTTAGTTTACCAATAAAAAGGCGCTTAGAAGCGCCATTATAAAGCACCATATATATTCTTATTCAATAATCATTATTATTGTTTTGAAAAAATGTGATCTTCATGTAAAAATATAACAATTTTATCTTCATTTTCTCTTTAATCTGATTTCTATACATCAGCGTTCTAGAAAATCAAGATATCATTGTCTTCTCGATCATGAGTAAATATTGAAATGGAAAAAGTAGCCTTATGTCTTCCCTTCAGAATGCAATACAAACCATGTGATTCACACGTAGGTGAACAT
This sequence comes from Temnopleurus reevesii, assembly GCA_036244855.1. NCBI lineage: Eukaryota > Metazoa > Echinodermata > Echinoidea > Temnopleuroida > Temnopleuridae > Temnopleurus > Temnopleurus reevesii. The sequence continues at coordinate 78,739 of BQKZ01000276.1, forward strand.
TGCGGAAATTTTTCAATGTCCCTTTTCCCTATGGTAGGAAAGAAAAGACGCACAAATGAGATAAAAAATTCCTTTCATCCTGCCCAGTTCATTCTGAAATTCTCTTTCTGTGGTTATGTTTTTGCTCAGGGAATATAGCAGTCTTTTCTTTCATTCCAATGTGCGGATTTGGTTTCATGTTAGGCTCATTGAGAATTCCATGAACTTCTCATGAATTCTGTCTAGTCATTTTAACATTCCTTACACAATTCTGTGATGTTAACCCACTGTATACCGAAACCTAGCTGTCCCTGTGAAAAGTCTTAGGGAATTACAGAATTCAGTAGTTCAAGGGTTAAAGTAGTTTGTAGAAGGTATAATAAAAATGAAGAATTTTTAGAGTTCAACACTTCCTCATTTTGGCATATTTCAATAATCGTTCTACTGCAATGAAATTGTAAAAAAAGTTTTGTTTTGATCTGTTTGAGAAAGAACATAATGAATTGCATCAAACCTCCAAATTTTATATTCAATCAGATGATTTTTACATTTTCAATCCTCTTTTTCCTTATTCTTTCATGTTCCAAAAGATATCACAAAGAAATCTGGAAAACATGAAATTCTACTATGTATATAAGCAATTATAATATTCAGATTATATTGAAATAAGGGAATAAAAATTTGTGGATGAAGCGATGTCCCATAACAGATATGACCACAATTTTTAGCAGAATCATGGTAGTGTTCAAACAAAATGTTTTTTCTTTGTAATCCTTCTTTTTTTTCTTTTAATTTGAAGTATGTTGCACTGCAGTATGCTTTCATTCACATTAATTTGGGCAAATTAGATTACCCCCTCTCCAGCAGTCTCTGAAACAAAAGAAAATGAACATACTTTCCGCCATGAAACTAGAACCCCTCAAGGTAATGTTATTAGTTCTTTGTTCCCTCACCAATTCATTTTCATGATAATTACACTAATTGTTCATTATAACATTCGCCTGTTTGAAGTTACCCCCTGAAGAAATGTTTAATTATCAGATTTACAATGGAACTTTCTAATTAGCACAGGTGTGCCTTAAAGTTGTGGTGAAGAAATTCAATTTAGATGGAAGATGGTTAGAATTATTCATTTTTTTGTGCCATACACTTAAAATCTGTTGAATCAATGAAACAAAATAATAAGTATTTGAAATTTTTCAAACAATTGTTTATTAAGATTAAGATTGAGATCCTGCTGGGATACAGGCTCTTGTTTATTTTAATAGTTTACTTTTGTTTGGTGATAGTTAAATTACATGAATGAAACAAAAAATTAGAAGTAAATTAAACTTGCCAAACACTTGTCTATTTTGATAGTTTGCTTTTTATTTGATGATAATAATAATCTCTACAATTTGTTTGGCGCCAAAGCCACCTTTAAAAATGTTCAATGCACAACAAGTGTGTAGAAGTAGTTTAAATGATAAACATATATTTGTAGCTTACACAGGAATTATTATGTAGGACAAGAGTATGAATGATGCACATGAATCAGTGATGAATGTACATTTGTATAGAACTCTGGACACGTTTCATGTAAAAATTACATTGCTTTGAAGAGGTTTATAGAATTATTGAGATGGATTTGAGGAAGGGGGTGAAAAGGGGGTTGGTGGGAAGGGGGAGGAGTTGTGGTTATGTTCTTTTCCTGTTATGTTTCTCACATTCATAATTAACTTAGTTCTTAAACAAGAGGATGACAGCGCATGAGAGTATACGTGTGGGAAATGTCATGCCCGCAGCGAAAAAAACCCTCTGTGACTTAGCAAATTCCCCAAGCTGCTAATCCAATTGGCAAACCATAGCATGGAAGAATTAATTAATATGCCTAATTGAGTATCTCAGAGTTTGTGGAGATGCAAAAGAGAATGGTCGGAAATGGAAGGATATTGCATAATGTGCTCAAAATATCCTGTCGGAGGGAAATAATAGAATGCATTGTTCCCCGGGACATAATTAAGAAGTCATGTTCAGAGTTAGCTTTATTGAACAGTTCCCTTTTTGGAGCTGAGAGGGGTGCAATGTTACCCCCGTTGATGTATCCATGTGATTGGAGCTGTCATTTGGGGGCCTGCAAGGTATGATGGGATGTGTTGAAAATGTTCTGAAACAAATTTGTAGAATTAGGGAGAATTAGAGGTGTGAATGATACACGACAGAGGGCTTTAATGAAAGGGTAAGGATTAAATATAGTTTTTGAATCCTGACTTTTATTCATAAGAATATCATTGTGCCACTGGAAAGTTTCAATTGTTCATCTGCTCATCAAGTTACTTAGCTATTTATGCATCCATTTATGTAAGGGTATTTGTTCATTTTTTTAATCACTCACTATGGAGAAAATATTCAATGATTGAAATATGCTGTTTTGATATGTATTCTGGTTCAGATAAAGTAGAAAAAATATAACTCAATTAGAAATTTACAAAATGCACAGAGACCTCATGCTCACACTCCCCCCCCCCCCTAAAAAATGAGAGAGAGAGACAGATGAATAAATGGAAAATAATAAATAATGTATAAATAACAGGAAATGAATAGTATAAAAATAAAAATGGATGAATATGAAAACATTCCAAAATAAATTTTAAACAACCAGCAAATGTATAATTTGGCCCTGCGTTGTAACTCATACACAATTCTTAAATTCTAACTCAAAATTGTGTATTGCACCGGGAAGCAAATACAGGATTGCCACTGATCTTCTCCAAGGCCCCCGAGTTCAATGTTCTCTTGTTCTTATGTCTTCACCTTCAGTGGAGCAAACATTCACCTCAAACCACTGTGGCGGTACACCCTCACTTTTTCTGAGGTCATACCCTGATTGGTTTGTTGTCTTTTGGATTCATTTCCATTCGGCCAATGGAGCTCAAGCTTGTGATTTGTGTTATATTTAAGCAGGATTTTTTTGACAGAGAGATATTAGATAGAGAGATTCTTTCGTAGGTCATACCCTGATTGGCTTGTTGTCTTTTGGATTCATTTCCATTCAGCCAATCGAGCACAAGCTTTGGATGTGCGTGCTATATTTAAGCAGAATTAATAGAGAGACATATTGAAAGGAGATTATTTCCCATCGGTTGGACAAGCAAGGAAGAGGAATCAGGAAAAGATGGATTAAAAAAAAAAAATTACTTTTTTACCACCGATGTTTATCATAATTCTCCAAAAATTGTTAGGTTACCTTGGAATACCATTTTTTAACAGCATCAATCAGTTGTTTAAAAACATGATTCAATATTTTCTGGAGGTTGGGGGAGACACATTTCATGCGGAAAATAAGGTTTAGCTGGAAGGAATTGAAGAGCCAGAGTACATCTGAAAATGACTTTTACATTTCGCATTTCACATGTTTGTATATATTTTTATGACAAATTATTTCTTAAATTTTATTAAATCATACTAGAGACTATTTTTGTAGCTGAAAGGAACTTTCCGTTAAAATTTTACTGAAATTTTAGATTTAGAAAAAATAATCAGGTCAGGCTATTTTCAGAGGGTTGGTCAGTTAAGGGCAAGAAATAAATTTTGGGAGTCCTGATCAGGGAAAAGTATATAGGGCCGCTAACCTCTATGAACAGCACATATAGGCTAATAGGAATGGGGCTGTTATGAGATGCATTGTTGACTGCTCTAGGCTAGAGGAACATGAAGGTGCGGAAGAAATATAATGAAGAAAGATGTTGGTGAAGATGTAGTCTTTGAATAGCAACGTAATGTGCGGTGCACGTAGCATTAACTCCGTTTTGATTGTCGAAATGTAATTGTTGATTTTCATGTTTTGAGAATCGAGACATTCTTGAAAATGAACAACTCTCAACACCTCACCAATAAATTACTATTATTATTATAAATATTATTATTATCATTATTATTATTTAGACCTACGCCTTGTACTATATATTTTGACAGTGGCATGTCAATGTTTGAAAAACATTTCAAACAAAATAATTCCACTGATTCTTTTCTGAAAAGTTAATTGTTTTCCTATGATTCACTAGTTTTGGTAAGCATAGCAATATTTCTGTTAGAGTGTATTTTTAATTTTTAATGTGATATCATCTAATAGGATTGATGTACATTGGAAAATAGAGTCTGTGCTTGCAAACTACCCTAGTGTAGAGCAATCTATTAGAGGGGTAATTGAGCACCACGGGCCCAGGGGTGGTTGGGAAGGAGAATGCTCACATCTGTCGCTATGTTCGGCAGGCCATGTCGCGCTCAGGTGTGTCACCAATTTGTGGCATTTTCGGTCTTGAATTCTGGAGGTTGCAGTCCCCAAACTTTTTTTGTGTTGCAGCTTGAACTATTTACATTGTAATGCACCACTTGCTTTACAAACACTCTGTTCATTCCCGCATTGATGACATAATTTTTTAGAAGTACCTAAGTGTAACAAGCTGATTGTGTTTAGTTAAGGTGTTAATATCAAACAGAATTTGCTTGAGTTAACATAGCAACTGTTTATAGTAAAAGGTATGATCGTTCCGTTCTGTGAAAGACATTTTGGTCAATCTCAAATTAAAGGCTTAGTTACCAAATGTGCAAGACTGTTATTATAAAGCAGATGATATATACAATTTTCTTTGTAATACAAATGATTTGTTACTTTCAATATAAAGCTATGACTTCATAATATTTATAAATCATAATGCCATATTCATCCCGACTGTGCATGCTCTGATTTCTCTAGTGTAGATTGTACAATCAATGAAAACACTGAAGGGGCTACCTGGGCTACCTAGTCCAAAGAAATCAAAATAATCATAATCATAATCATAATCATAATCATATCTATTCAAACCTTGATCCTGATTGGTTGTTGCACCTCATTCCATTATAGCTTTGACCGATGACCATAGAGATTAGTCATTAATCGTAAGTTTTATGCTATCGTTCCATGAACAAATCCGGTTCGGTATTTTTTGTAATGGGAAGAGTTTTTGCAGGGTCATTCACTCTGCCTTTCGTCACCTATTTGACAAAAAAAGTGCTTTTATTATTTCAGAGTGACTCAAACTTCTTGGTGAAAAGTGGTAAAAAGTTCAAGGATAAAGCAAGGTCATTGACTTGAGGATGTTGCCCTATGATAAATCTCGTTTTAAAGTACCTTTTTCTTTTTCCTATCTTTCACTATTTTGCTTTTGCCTTTTCTCTCTCTTTCTTTCTTTCTCTTACCCTCTTTTAATNCTCGACCTGGTCCTGACAAGAATGCTGAAGGGGGTCAAGGAACTGGACATCGCCGCAACCCTGGAACATATCAGAGACCAACGTCCAGGCATGGTCCAAACACAGGTGAGATGGGCTAAAGCCAGGGTTATAATATTGCGATCGAAGGGCTCGATCATACAAGAGAGTGGATACGAGCGATACATAAATTCCATTTATAAACATGAACATATTAGAGACCGACGTCCAGGCATGGTTTAAACACGGGTAAGACAGGCTAAAGCCAGGGTTATAATATTGCAAAAGCAGGGCTCGATAATTCAAGATAGAGGATACGAGTGATATATAAATTCCATTTATAAACATGAACATATCAGAGACCAACGGCCAGGCATGGTCCTAATGCAGGCTAAAGCCAGGGTAATATTTTTGCAAAAAGGGGCTCAATCACTATAAAAGAGAGTGAATGCAAAACGTAAATTCCATTTATAAACATAAACATATCAGAGACCAACGTCCAGGAATGGTATGTAAGATGGGCTAAAGCCAGGGTTATAGTATTGCCAAAAAAAGGGCTCAATCACTATATAAGAGAATGAATGTGAGCGATACATAAATTATATTTATAAACATAAACATATCATAGACCAACGTCCAGGAATGGTTCTAACACAGGTAAGATGGGTTAAAGCCAGGGTTATAATGTTGCTAAAACAGTTCGATCACTCATGAGATTGAGTACAAGCGATACATAAATTCAATTTATAAACATGAACATATCAGAGACCGATGTCCAGGCATAGTCCAAAAGATGGGCTAAAGCCGGTGTTATAATATTTCAAAAAGTTCTTGATCATTTAAGGGAGAGGATACGAGCAATACACAAAATCCATTAATTATCATTACACCATTTTTAAAACCCCCTCAGGACTATGCCAATTGAACCAGAAGAAGGGTGGCGAATACATTTTAGGTTTTAAATGCTATAATTTAGACCATCCTCAGGCCAGGCCTAAAACAGTGAGGGGCTGTAAACAGGACAGGGTAAATGAGTTAGTCCATGGGAGGACCTGAACCAAAATACATTCACAGATCACGTGCTATGTTTCAAACAATGATGATTAGATTAATTGTACCTGGTCGCTGTGAGCTATCTTTGAAAAAAAATCCCAGGTACAATTATGGATTCTTTCAACATAACCGCCCATTATGTCTACATTGCACACCCAATATAGCTCTCACTTTACACAAGTGAATTGTTTGATGGAAGTACACTATGTCACAAGGGGAAATGGATCATGTTTTTTATGTTCACGTTATCATGACTCCATTAACTTTTCTATGAAGTGATGGGAGGATAAACTTGAAAGGAAGCAGCATGTTGCGCTACCCATCCTGTTCAGGGAGATGGCACTTGAGGGCGTTTTCCTCTTTGTTTTTATGTTCACATAAAACATTAGAAACTTAAAACATATAAACAAAACATTTAGAGCGAAAATAGATCGTTTCTTGGGAGTACTTTCTTGATCAAGGATGTAGACTCTTGTTCTCAAATTAATTGAGCTGTGATTTGATTTTGAATGGTAAGCATGGGGAGATCCAGGATTTGTCAATGGGAAGGGATGGAACAAAATTCTTCAATGAAATTCTTTCAAATAATGTAGAAGCCAATGTTTTTAGCATACACTGAATTCAGTGAAACCACTGAATTTCAGACATATATTATAAAGGAGGTCGTTAGTTTCGCGTTTTTGAAAGATCATTGTATACAAGTCTATGGACATAACACTGAGTAGAAATTTTAGCAAATTTATGGCTGTGAAAGAAGCAAAAGTAAAATCCAAGCAAAATTTGTATCTTTAGAATAAATTTCAAACATCTGGCAAAATTGAAAAAGTGAACTGTAATTCTGCGAGGCTCATCTCTGACAATCATATTTTTTTCAAGGAAATTTCTAAATATTTGTAGAAAGAGCAGTCATATTGTATAATATATAATCAGTTAGTCTTGAATACTTTCTAAGCTATTCTTCTTGCCTGAAGCATCTTCAAGTGTCCCTGGTTAGAGTCATATCGATCAAAATTTAGGAGAAAGGAAATTATAAGATGCATGTTCACCTCACGCCCTTTTCCTAGAGATTCCTATTTTGGCTCCAAAATATGACGACAAAGAGATCAGATAACTCCAATTGAGGACATCTATTCAATGACTTTGATCGTAGGGATTGATAACATTTTGAGCTCAAAACTGACGGAAAATAGGATGGAATTATACGTCATAAGGGTTGGTCAGAGATGCTGACTATTGACTGCATGTCGCAGTTGATTAGCTTTGGCCAATCAAAGTCACTCTTGTGTGAGGCGCCTCTTTAAAATGAAGAAAATTGGCCAATCGCAATGATCTTTTCAAGCTGTGAATTAAAATTTGATTTGCAATAGATGGAAACTTTTCACCAACATGCCCATAAGATCTACAAGTTTATAGGAAATTGTGGAGTATCAAATTTGCATAGAAAGCTTTTTCATATTATGGAAATAAATCATTTTAGATTTTCTGTTTTCTTTGAAAGCCTGAAACAAAGTGGAAAGACTAAAATGGCATAAAATTAGTCAAAACTATAACAAATCTAAGGATTGGTTCATAGTTAGGCGATTCCAGTGAAGCGTTATCGTCGTGTCTGTCTCTCCAATTTGTGGACAGATTTTCATTGAAATTTATTCAAATTTACTGTGCAACAAGTGTCATTCATAGCCTAACCGATTTCAGCCCCTCCATTTTCAGGATGTTCTGTAGTCTATGAACTCGTATTAGATCATCCATGCCCTTCCTCTACAAACTGCTGAAACTGCTAAAAAGTTTTCAGCCATTTCTCAAAGTTGAAACATTCACATTCAGTAAAGCAAAAAATGATTGAAAATAGCCCATATTTTACCTGATAACATAAAAATAAAAGCAATTTACCCCTAACATCCTGCCAAGGAATCAGTATTGTTCCCAACGGATTGATTGAAATCACCTCAATTGAACATGAAGATAGGAAGTGCAGATCTGCAGTCACGTTCAGCCCTCCGTTTCCTGTCCCCATCGTTGACAGCGACTCGACACATTTCCATCTGACTTAGTTCGGCGTTCCCCACGGACATGACGATAATCGTCTTGAAAGAGACGTTTTGATTCAGCTTAAATCTCATTTTTTTTGTTCTTATCCCAAGTACTTTTATGAAAGTAGATAAGTTATTGTCTTAAATGTGAGGATTGATGATGCATGTCACATTTCATGTTTATTCTCAATTGAGGGAGTTAAAACTGATAAGTGGAATACAGTTTGCCACATATTCATTATTCTTCACTGAACTAATAAATCACTTCTTTCTCTCTCTTCTTTTTGTTTTGTCGCAGGCCCAGTTTGAGTTTGCTCTGACTGCCGTCGTGGAAGAGGTCAATGCAATCCTCAAGGCTTTACCTCAATGATCGCTCAACTCCGAACCTGAACTCAACCGCCCCTCCATTGGAAACACAGGCTAAGTCTTCAAGGAGGATTTGAACCTCGAACCTGTGTGCTTGATACATGAACCACTGAACCATACATGTTTCAAAGCACTTAGAATTGCAGTGTCACAAAAAAACAGTTTGTTGGATTCATCTTTCACATTTTAGGGGGAAATGTGAAGTTGTAGTTTGATGAATTTGAATACAGGAGGGATATTTAAAAACAATAATTGTTTAATAATTCAATGCTCAAATGCTTGGGAAAATTGACCAAGTCTTATCCACGCATTACCATTCTTTGTGCAATTTGTGTTGTTCGTGAATAGTTGTGAGAAAATGAATATTGTAAAAAATGAATAAAAACAGAGATACCTATTTAACGTTTGAAAATCAACTATATTTGTTAATGCGGTGTAAACTATGTTGAAGCTAAAAGTTTAGTTTTGACGATTTAATTATTGTTTTAACAATAGATCTACACCATAAGTCTGGTTTAGAAGTGGCTTTAAACTTTTTTGTCAATGTAAGGTTTGCAGTCTGTGAAACCTTTGAAAGAAAAATATGTTAGTTAATGTTCTAAACTCTGAGCACGATATCCCTGATTGCGTCGCATGCACTAGGTTTTGAATCTGTGTGCTTGAAATCTAGAATTTAAAGAGCCCTAGATTAATATGCACGTTGTGTATTCGTAATTCGTAATAGACAAAATTCCCCCAAATTGTACTATTCTTGCGCTGCATTTATGTCCCGGACCATCCCCTTCATTTGAAGAAACCTTTATGTATATTTTGTCATGTGATCAGTATGTTCCCTTAACCAACGATAGCATCTGGATCCATATGCAGTATCTGTCCTGTACGTTTAGAACCAGTATTTGGGGTGATTAATGGATGACAGTTTTGATATCATTGGTTGCATACATTCCAAAAATATAATTGGGTTATCGAATAATCAATTATTAAAATCTAATAAGCTCAAAAGTCCATCCATTGTGTTTTCTAAGTAAATGTCTTATGCAATACGGCAATAGGTATATTTATAAGGACATATCGTATGAATGATAGAAGTGTTGGATTATGCAATTTCATTCATTTTCAGATGTATGATTGGCATGCTTCATCTAATTTTTCAACCGTTCCTTTATCATGAGCCATTAAATCATGATTTTATTTTGATTATTCAAATTGTTGTTCTTGTTTCTAAGACATTTCAAATCTCTTTCCTCTTTTACCATTCCATTGTGTTTCTTTGTTAAGGTTGTGTAACCTATCCTGTGGTATTCTTTATTCAAAAGTATTCCATCTTTTCAGTATGTCTTCTGTGATTATTATGTGTATATTAGACTTGCCAGGGGAATCAGGGATATATAATCATATTAAGATAATTGAGAGAAGGGCACGTCCTATAGGTACATCATTTATATTGCGAATGAATGGTGCTTTAAATTAAATAAGTTACCCTATTGGACAGATTCTTTCAAGCTTCAAGCCCTGACTGTGATGTTGAAAGGTCATGTGATTAAAATCATTGAAAATCAAAAATCATCCTCTAATTTGAAGAGTTTGGTGCATTATTTACGAGAGGAACCTCTCCAGATTGTATCAGACTATCAGTCCGGAGTCGGACCCTTTTTTAAACCCGATGACTCACAAAGAAAAGTGATGATAATACATCAAAAACTATCTATTAATACTGAGCATCATGTTTACTGACAAGGGTTGGGAATAAAAGTGGATGTTATCACACGAGGATCAGTTTGTACTAATTTTGGTGTAGGATGGTCCCCGGTGCATTCCCATGGGACACGCTCAACATTGGCAATACGTACTTCTGGCCATTTGGCGCTTTTTTGTACATTCCATTTTGTTCTATCCTCCTTGTGCAATGGAAATTGTGTGGTGGGAATACGCAATAAGGGCACAACTACCGTTTGTACACAGTTGTAATATCCTTACTGCAGGTAGCAGGTGGTGGAGATGTTTGGGTAGTTTGGTTAAGTTTTCTCATGTGAACGGCTACTAGCATCACATGAGTGGGTTAAATATGATCCTCCCTGGTACTTTCGCATGTATTATTAATTCACCAAGCATTAAGGATCTAATTAATTACAATGGCTTGGGTAATTTATTGGGCAATGCGGCTTTAGCGTTATTATTGGAAGCAGCAAAGGAAATTGGTAACTTAGGGTATGGGATCATTTTATTATTTCAATTCCCTGCAAATAAAGCAAAGAACATGATCATTCTCGGACTGTTCTTTAAAAGCAAACAGAAATCCAAGATTAAGGTTAATTATTTCATGATGTTTATGCTATGGCAATTAATTTGATTTATAGTAGTCTGACTATAATAATGAACAAAGAGTCGCTGCTACTCTCTTTACCTTTTTTATAATCAGAGTTGTCCTTGTCCCATCTAAATCATATGACTACTCCTAAGAAATTGCCATGAACTTTATTGGTTACTTGTTCATCTAAAAACCATTCTTAGTTTAAGGCAATGGATTCTCAATAAGTAATAAAATGAATTTATTTAAATAAGATTCTATTGAGAAAATATATTGGTATTAATGATAGTATTCAAGGTGGAAATTGAAAATTGTAACATTCATGTGTTGTCAATTTGAATAATTAATTGAAAGTATTGCAGATAGAATGAAATGTATTCTATGAAAATTAAGTATAAAAATGACAAAATCTATATCAAATACCAGAGATGATATTCTTATTTATATCAAAGCTTATATTTTTATTAAAGTGTTTCTTTCATTCATTTATCTGTGTTGAAATTATCATGTTTTAGAACAATCTTTTTGTTTCAACCCCATCTTACAAAGAAGATATTATGTCAAACAAGATTTCTGGATCACTCCTCCGGTTAATGATTTCAAAGATTTACATAAACGAAACATGTGATTGGAAATTATATATAAATGGGAAATGAATAATTATGTTACTACGTTCTGCCAAACTTTTCACTATTCCTTTTCTTTCACTGTCCTCTCTACTTACTTTCCTCCATTTCATATGTATAAATGTCATTATTTATTATTCTTTAGAACTATCTCGTTTCAATATGTTTCTTCTCTATTCTAATGTGCAAACTTACTAAAATTACAAATGAAAATACCACTTCAATGCCATTTGTTGCTTTTTTTAGAAAGGGCATGGGTAAAATACACACTACCTTATTTTAAAATCATTGGAGGTTTATAATTTTAAGCTTCATTTTTGTGTTCTATGTTTATAGTTTTATGAAAATGTGAATAAAATAAAGCATGTAGGCAATGAATGTGAAAGAAAAATAATGCGGTCATTTGTCTTTTTAGTATTTGTTTACATTTTGTTTGATGATACAAATGTTAGTGGTGTAATCACGATGTTGGTCGTGGTGGCGATGATGATGATAATATTATTTATGATGATGGGGGTCGTGGTAGTTATGTTGATGATGATGATGCTGATGATGGTGTTGGTGATGATGATGACTGAAGTGATGATGATGATGATGATGATGATGATGATGATGATGATGGTGTTGGTGATGATGATGATGATGATGATGATGGTGTTGGTGATGATGATGACTAAAGTGATGATGATGATGACGATGATGATGGTGATGGTGGCAATGATGGTGGTGGTGGTGGTGATGTTGATGATGAGAGTGATAGTGATGATGATGATGATGGTGATGATGATAAGGGTAATGATGGTGATGATGATGATGATGGTGACGAGGATGATGACTATAGTTTATATTCATATTCATGATCCTTCAAATAATGTATTAAGGGTACATGTTAAATCGAACAGTCATTAGCCAATTAAATGTATGATATACTTAAGCTCCAGATAATGCCACAGTATTCATTTTTATTAATGTAGAGTGAATCCCTGACCGCTTTTAAATCAATGTAAATCTTCTGCCCAAATTGACTTGTCATTCTTTTTATTTGCACTCCTTTCCTACGTATTCTTGTCTAATTAGCCTGTCGTCCCAACCCATCATATTTCATCTATCAAAGATCAAAACATTGCTCAGAGCAAAGAGATATTTGGCGCTCAAACTTCGTTGCCATGGGGGCTCTAAAATGGGTTGCTTTCTATCCAGAAAGCCGTAAATTGCTATGCTTTGACACAGAGTTTGCACTGAACTTTCTTTTAAAAGGCGGTGCAAATTAAAAACATTTAGTACCAAGTTTAGAGCCCTTAGAAAAGCTTTTTAAAAAGTTTCCTTACATGCTCGATAACTTTGAATGTTTTTGTACGAAGACCCTCAAAAGGCTCAACGGTTTATCTAAATCATGGTACCATACTGTTTACAAAATGTTCATCGGGTGCTTGATAGGTTGAAATTCTCTCCGTTGTGTGTCCAATCCACAAAGGTAAGTAGTTCTTTTCTAAAGCAATACCTTTGCGAACAAGCATGCGATCAAATATTTCAGAATTACACAATATGGAACAAACCCAATTCACCTTCAAAGGTAATAGCAATAACACTAGCATCACATGACAAGAAATTCCAGCCAGAACTTACCTGGAAACATGCTATTATCATTCATATTTTCATAAAGGAGATAAGACAGCAGACAGGATGAAAGTGTTTTTCAATGTATTACAGAAGTTTTTAGACGGATGGTTATCAAACGTTAGAGGATACTAGAATCATTATTTTCTAATTGTTTTCTTGGCAACAATCTTCTTTGATCGTTAATGCGCTAGATGTCATCCGATTATCTATTTTCGTGGAGAAGATCATTTTACGACCGAAAAGACTAAATCATTGTTGCGAAAATTTCAAGAAAGGTTAACCTTGCGTCATAAAGTAAGTTAGTTTCAGAATTATTACTGAATGAAAAAAGGGAACAGAAAAGGAAAAGTGAACAAAATTTAGTTGCAGGTATATACTTCCCTAAACTTTCAAAAAATAATCCTTCAGGGGTGCTGCTACAAATTTGCGATCAGTTGAAGTTGATCGGTATGCACCAATCAAATCCATTGTCTCATACGCGTCTTGTCAAAAGCGCAGACAATCCTCGAACGATTATGTGTTCCAATTTGCAGCTGATTTGCGACCAATTGCAGCTTTGTAGAAACATCCCTTAAAATATTGAATAAAAATTCATGATTGAATAAATAAAATAACGTAAGCAAAAAAAAAACAAAACAAATTAATACCGAATGAAAGAACAAATGAATGAATGATATATTGGATGGATGAATAAATGTGCCATAAAGAAATGAATAAATCAATAAATTAACAAAACATAATAAAAACGAATTATGAAAAAAAAGAAATTTTTTCGACAAATCCATTAATCAAAACCTCTAATCCAGAAAAGGGAAGGCCTCCATCTGCGCACCGGATATTGTACAGTAATGAATGGTAGCAATTGCTACAATTATCCAATTACCGTTTCTAATGTTTTCATGACCTCAAGAACGAGCATTTCAAGGGGCCAACAAAACAGTCATAACATATGGGAGTTAAAAAATGAAATAGAGTCGTTAAAAATGTTGTTTAAAACTTAATTTACAACTGCCAGGGAGGGAATGAAGGAAAATGTTCATTGAAACTAATAATAGGTTCCGAATGAGAGGATTTAATAATTTGCCATGATTATTTTGTCTTAGGATTTGGAATCTAATTAGGAAAGAATAACAACTAACTGCACACCTTTTCTGAGTAGTGCTGCCATTTAAATTTTCAGGTATGACTAGGAAAAACATGGAAGCGCCGTGGTGTAGTGGTTCTGCCTCTTGCCTTACAACCGAAGGGCTGCAATTCGAGTCCCGCCCATGGCGTTCATTTTCTTCAGAAAAAAAGTCATCCACGTTGTGCTGCACTCTACTCGGGGAATGTGAATGCGAACCGGTTGGAAAAAATTCCTTTAATGCTGATCAGCGCCAAATACGATCACCGTGCTGTAGCCGGGTAACAAATCAACAAATTACTTGGAAACACTTGTATCACGCGCTGTATAAATGTTTCATTATTGTAATCCAATCATTCATATTTTCTTTATTTTGTATAATTTGTTTGACATAACATAATGTATATGAAAAAATGTAATCAAAACAAACTGTTGGCTGTATATGTCGATGACGTTCAAATGAATCAATTCAGAAAGGTCAAAGGTCTGGTGTATAGGATTCAAATATATTTGAGTACCATGCACACTAAACAAACTGTGCATAGATGATGCAAACATTCGCAAAAACTCGAAAAGGTGCAATGATGTGTATGCTTTGCAAAAAGTTATGTTATGGAGTCATTTTTTTATTTCTATTAAAATCGCCATCGTTTTTTCGAACTCGAACCAAACAATCCTAAATCCCCAAAGGCGCGGGTTTGAATCCTCTAAGCACTCCGCATGATGCAAAATCATACTTTTTGTGGTTCGATCTTTCTCTCAAAAAAGGTGAAATATTGCACCCAATAGCTTTTCCCAGTGCATTTATTTGCTCCTTTAAAGCTGTAGTTCATGTGTATGTGTTTTGACAAGTAACCATGGCAATGTTCCTTTTTATACTCGCCTGTCACATTTTCTCTTTTGTCAAATCATCTCTCGACCAATGAAGGCTTTCATGTTCCTTCTAAATTCATATCCCACATCCCGCTGGACTATAAGTGAACTTTACCTGGATCTGGTATTAGCCAGATGCTGTGAATTTGCGTCACAATAGCGAGATAACATTGTTTTAATTAGGACACAACATGGATGCGGCAGGGTGGAGCTGTCTAAGATTTCAAGAAAATTATTTTTAAAATTATCTATTGCCAAGTCCCACTGTTGTTTGTGGTATACTGATTTTTAGAATAACTGAGCACAGAATTTGCATCGGGATAATCCAATTAATGCAATTTATGCCTATTTTAGCTGTCCGTAGAAAAGGTTTCATGAAACATTTACCCCTACCTCTACCGGGGGGGGGGGGGGATTATTCCCTTCCCCTTCCTCGGCGTTTCGCTGATCATATTTATTTATTTATTTATTTATTTATTTATTTATTTTACATACAACCGTACACATCAATTGTCAAATGTACTAACCCCCCCCCCCCCCCCCCCC
>BQKZ01000276.1:108801-119942 GCA_036244855.1 Temnopleurus reevesii
CCGCCGCTCGGCTGACACAAAATAAAAGACCCTCGTTTCCTTTCGATCCCCACCCTGCCGCAAACAGAGGGTGGAAATATTTCTCAGCAACTCTTTTCGCATCCAAGAGACGAACGAAGAATGGAAATTGCTACCGCATACCCCCCCCCCAAGAAAAAAATAAAATAAGATCCTTAGCAGGCCTTTTTTTAATATCTTGGGTTAAACTTCCTTAAAGTGCAAATCAAACTATACATATTTTCCTATTTTGTATGCCCCCCCCCCCCTTTATTTTTTCTTCGCATAAAGCGCTGAATACCTTCGGATTTTGGAATAACCTACACATTCGAATCATATTTTTAACGAAATCAATTAATTGATCTGATGTCAATTTATTTTCAAGAGATTGTTATCATAAGACGTGAAACTTCTGCACGGCCTTCAACTTTTCATCAGTGAAACGGTTAAGGCCGAATCACACCTTTGTACATTTAGCTTGCGCCAGCCGAGGGTTTCTTTAGAATAAAAAAAACGATCCCTGGACTCACAAAGACGCAGGTCATACGGTGGATTGGTGTTCGGCGTACGCTTCTTGAGCACAAGCCGAACGTCAGTCCGACGTCTGATCTGCGTATACCCTGTGTCCAAGGAGCGTATTTAATTTAAAAAACACGCTGGGCCGATGCAGGCTACAAACCTCAAAGGTGTGAGTCGGCCTTTAACATTTTGAACGACCGATGACGTATCCCTTTGGAACGTGATGACAACCAACGCACGGTCACGGCCAAAATAAAAAGTGCAATTTTCTATTTTCGATATATTGGGCAAATACCGTGTCGATTTGTAAAACGATGAGTAATTGAGAGATTGGCTGTGAGATAACTTTCTCTCTTATTTGCCTGAAGTCTGGACAAATTATGAAATGTCATACGTAATGGAACTTAACATTATTTTTGTTTGAACCATGTAAATAGACAAAGCTGTGAAAATAATAGGCTTAAAAATCAACGTTTAGTGCTAAAAAACATAAAATTAAAAATGTGACCTTCATAGGCACACTGTGCAGCAATGACGCTTAAAAGTAACAGTAATAGCTATCTTGATAGTGCCTGTATAATTTCCTCTTTTTTGCATTTGGTGTTGTTTTTTCGTCGACCTAAATGTAATAACTTAGGCCAGACCGTTTGATTGAATACCTTTTTTTTTAAATAACAACTGTCAATGTGTGACGACGTCTTTAAACAAAACCTACTTTTTGTTACTAAATTATCAAATACATAACACATTTTTCTCAGTGCGGTGCCATAGCGAAATCTGCATCACTAATGATCAAAACTTTCCCTTCAAACACGATAACCCTCTGTGCATCTCTCTACAGTGATGAGGCCGACTCACACCTTCGCGTTTTTAGAAAAAAAAAGACCAAAAATTTTTTAAAAAAAAAACCGTTCCCTGGACGCACAACGACGCAGGTCATACGGTGGGCAACCGTTCGACGTACGCATCGTGGGCGCAAGCGGAACGTCAGTCCACCGTCTCATTCACTTATACTGTGCGCTCGAGGTTGGTTCTTATTTTTTCAAAGGACGCTGGGCCAACGCAGGCTAAAAACGCAAAGGTATGAGTCGGTCTTTATGCTTCGATGTCAGACAAACATCGGAAGGGGGATGTTGATCAATTTCCTTTGGTTTGTCGATCGAGAATGAACGATGATTGAAGTGATTCTGTAGGATGAGCAATTGGAATGTATTTACAGGAATCCTGGTTTTGAAATTGAATTTGATATTTTGATACCAAGTTTTTGGATCATCTCTTCCGCCTTAAAGCTCAGTGACACATTTGAGTTTATATCGAACGTATTCACAGCGTATGATATAGAATTGAAATACATTCCTGTTACGCACGACAGGTATCAGTTCTTGTACTGAATTATTGAGAATCATATGTGTAGACGTAATCATTCGTAATTTAAAGAGAGACGTGATGAAACACCTTTGGCACAGAAATACGCAGGGGAAATGTTTGGCTGACTGAAAAATGTCAGAAATGAAGCCTTTTTTTCCAAGTGTTTTTTTTGGGGGGGGAGGGGGTATTGGAACAGCTTTCCGGGGGACAAACATCGAACATGTCCTCTGGAGGACAACTCCCAAGGAGGACAACTCCCAAGGAGGACAACTCCCACGGAGGACAACTCCCACGGAGGACAACTTCCCTGGCTGACAATTACTCACTAAGAAGGATTCCCCCTGGACAACTATCCCTTTGGGCAAAACAGCCCAAGGTTAGGTGGATACTAGGTGGGTGAGTTGTGCTCCCAGGAATAGTCTTTCAAGGTTACTCTCCGGAGTATTTGTCCTCCTTGGAATCAACCTCCAGAGATAGTCGAATCCCCGTAGGATAACTTCTTTATGCATTTTCACCGGCGAAACGGTCGTAGAACCACTGCAGCCTGTGATCCTTGGACTGTGTCATCGGGCATAAGTTGGATCTGCACTCAAATGTGTGACAGGGCTCTAAACACGGTGCGAGGCTTCGCAAAATATGAATTTCAACCACAGCATCACAAAAAACGCTTCAATACATTTCCGCTTCTAGGTCGATATTAACGATTAGCAAATCTCATGTCGCGACAGTAGTATTCCACAGGCATGATAGGAAATTATTAAAGACTAAACGAAATACAACAGATACTTTTTGTACGTTCTCTGATAGAAGTTATGAGCTCTAAAGTTAATTGCTGGTATTTGAAAAGTACAGATGTAATTGGTTTCTTTTCGAAGCTCATAGGAGTTAATTGATGTCTTCTCAATATCATATTTTTCATGTTGATACAAGAAACATCCGCCGGTAATTTCTATTTAAATTCTGGTGCTTCTTTCTGCAAACTGTATTGTACGATGAATTCATTTAAATTTATTTGAACTCATCCTGACAATGCCGAAGTTAGTAAAATTGCACTTTATGATCCTTGTTGTGGATGACCTTAATTGTTTTCGAGGGTAAGCCCATCAACACAGTAGACCACTGATTTCTTATTACATCTTTTTTTTTTGCGGAATAGGATAGGGAGGGCTATAATAAAACCATTCCTTTCGGACATATCCTACCATCTCCACCGTTTTATTGTGAACAGAATGTCCCTTATCGCTGTTTACTTTGCTTGGCAACAACTTACTTTACACAGTATTTTGTTTACAAACAACATAATTTCATCTGATTAAAAAAGTCGTACTCATAAGTCGACCTCAAACGAAACCTTGGCCATGAACTGATACCGTCTCTTAACAGACATCTCGCAAAACTAGTTGTACATACCAATAATATTTCTTTACATAGAAAAACTTCAGCAAGCGGTATAATTCGACCTTTCACTGCGACTACATCTGCTTGGAAATATCATGACGAGTATTATTATCACTAGCAATCTTAATCATGAAGCAATCGACGCCTGACTATCCCATACAAGCGCGGTATTTATTTATTTATTTATTTATTTATTGATCAATATTTTAGCAGGATGCCCTCTCAACAAGATGTTGGTATCACGAGGGGTCCTGCATGATATGAGCTTCCCGCCACAATTTTTGGACGAAATCCCAGGTCTGCCTAGGAAGAAATGGGTCGTCTGCTGGTGATTAGCTTGTGTGTCGTGTATTGGAGTCTAACTGAAATGTTTGGAATCAATTTGGTCCAAAAAATCGGTCTGTACAGAGTGTATAAAAAAAGGAATTACACTTTTAAAATATCTATCAAAAAATATTTTCCTACTATCATCAGAAGATTTTTTTTTACATTTATGGATACTCAATAACCATCTGTCGAGAGCCACTTACGTAATCATTTTTTTTTCATATTTATGCTTGGATAAATACTGAATGTTTATGTCCAGGGTGTCAGAAAAGGCATTGCGCCAAAAATAGGCATGATGCGATCTCAAACAACTCCTTGGAACAATTGCTCGCACTCAGAAAATCATCATCAATCTCTATTCATCTGTCTCTCTTTCTCTCTCCTTCATTCTTTCTCTAACTCTCTTTCATTTTCATTCTCTTTCAAGTCGCTCTTTACTCTTCCCCCTGTATATACGACGAATCTTTCGCTCGCCCACACACACACACACACACGACTACAAACAATGTACGCACACGCACACACAACACACACACAATCTCTATTCATCTGTCTCTCTTTCTCTCTCCTTCATTCTTTCTCTATCTCTCTTTCATTCTCATTCTCTTTCAAGTCGCTCTTTACTCTTCCCCCTGTACATACGACCAATCTTTCGCTCGCCCACACACACATGGCTACAAACAACGTACACACAAATTCACACACACACACACACACACATACCCTTTCCCCCTCCCCATCCTTTCTCTCACTTTTTCTTTCAAAGAAACTTCACATATACAGGCGCTATCTGACAAAGATAGTCACACATGGGAGCTATTAGCCAGTCATAGAACAACAGACTTCTAAGCGCACAAAAAGTTACCAATTATTTCATTGGAACACACATATAAACACACATATCATCTCTTACAAGCGTATACACACCGATGAACACATATAACTATACACACACACGCACACACGCGCGCGCGTACACACACATTAATTCCATTGACCTGCGACCGATTTTTTTCAAACTATTACCCCTCTTTCACTCCCCCTCTCTTCTTTTCAACACAAGAGCAAAATGACAAATTTGAGCGACAAATTTCACTCAACAACCCGACAAAAATGACCGGAAAGGGAATTATTTGTTCTTTTCCGAACAAACACGATGTTGCCAATTATTGCATCTGCTGCTTCAGTTGTTCTGGATATCATTACACACCCTACGAGTATAACTTAAAGGGGAACTACACCAATACATTGATGCGTTCTCAGTGGATGCAGAAAAATACA
Organism: Temnopleurus reevesii; assembly: GCA_036244855.1. Taxonomy (NCBI): domain Eukaryota; kingdom Metazoa; phylum Echinodermata; class Echinoidea; order Temnopleuroida; family Temnopleuridae; genus Temnopleurus; species Temnopleurus reevesii. The sequence goes on from BQKZ01000276.1 coordinate 113,692, forward strand.
ATGATCAAACTGCGAAAATTTGAGCAAAATCCGACAATCCATTCAAAAATTATGAACATTCAAAGTTTTGATTCATACCCCTCATAGGCTCCTTAATTTGGCAACGTACTGACACAAAATGGCTGCCAACATGGAGAACTCTCCATTCACTTTGTACACATAATTTCCCATTTTTTTTTCTTTTTCTAAAAAAGTAGACAAAATTATACATTTTCCTTCAAGTATGATATGGACATTTTATTTCTGCAAGCATTTTGTGATGAATCTTGTTTACTTATCTTTAAAAGGAACAAAATGTGAAATTCTGTGTACAAAGTGAATGGAGAGTTCTCCATGTTGGCAGCCATTTTGTGTCAGTACGTTGCCAATTTAAGGAGCCCATGAATGGTATGAATCAAAATTTTGAATATTCATAACTTTTGAATGGATCGTCGGATTTTGCTCACATTTTCACAGTTTGATCATTGTATTTTTCTGTATCCACTGAGAACACATCCATGTCTGGGTGAAGTTCCCCTTTAAGTCTCTTTTGGCTGACCTCATGTATATTTTGGCTGGTCATTTATGAAATCCTTAGAGTCCGAAATTCATAAAGCTAACTATTTAATAAACGTTCCTATAATTTGGCTTGCATACTTTCAAAGATGGACAACTTATAGTTTGCTGGACTGACATGATGGGTTTACAAAGTTCAACATAATTGATCAGCATTTGATAGTCCAGTGACTGGCTTTATGCTAGTCCAGTATGTTCAGCTAACATCAAGCTGGCCCTTGCACCTACAAAATTAGGGTAAACCAAGCTTGACTAAGCTTTTGTTAGTCATTCTTGTAGGTCCACCAAGCTAGTCTGGATGGGACTATCTGGACTAGCCTAAGCTTTCGGAGAACCATTTCGAAAAACATCTAGACTTAAAGTTTAAAAACTACATTTACATACTTTACAATTATGCTTACAACTTGTTCTATACCTCGGATATACCAGAATAATAACTTCAATCAAATATTTTAGTCATTAGTAGTCTATGATATTTAATTCAGATAAATATCCGTTTCATTGTGTGTCATCTTTCTCACCGTATCATGCCAACTGTATAGCGATACGGCTAGCGCATGTTACCTCAATGCCACTCACACACACAGCCCCGTTAGTGCATGTTTAGCGTGAACTTCAATACACTGCCGCATACACAGAGCAGAATACGCACCGAGAGAGAATCTCGCGCTCGGGTCAACGGACATTCAACGGCCGTTTTGAATTTTGAACGCACGGTCCATTAATTAGAGGCCTCAAATAAAAGAATTATTATTGGAATAATCATGACCAATCTTTGTGCTTGAGTGATTGGTGATAAGTTCTAATATTTAGTACTCTTCAACATAACACAAAAATCTTGAGTGTCAGATTTTAGGCTGAATAAGAAGTTTTCTATCTTTAAGGGTTGTTGCCACAAAATTGTGATTAATTTTGATTTTAAGTATTTCAGCGCTACTCAAAATCCTTATTTCAAACGCGCCCTGTCGAAAGCGCAGAGAGTGAGCTGATAAAAAAAAATGCGCGTTCCAATTTGCGACTGACTTTTAGTTAATTTGCGATCCTTCGCAACTTTCTAGCAACACCCCCATATTATGAGTAAGCATATACTAAAAAACGTTTATCTTCATACATTTCAGCAGGTGGATTTTGATAGTCGTTTGTCCCATATCTGCTTTTATTATCATTATTAAATTTAGATTTGAGTCACTTCACACGCCTGTCAATGAGGTTGGAAATCGATACTCATCGCGAGTGTGAAAATTAAATAAAAAATTTTGACATACTTATCGCTGGTTTGCTTTTAAAGAAAAGTGTATGAATTTGCACAGCCATCACAATTTAGTATTAAATTAAAACTGAAGTGTTGATAGGATGACGGATGTTTAAGTCCGTCAAATATACAGCATGGCTAAGTGGAAACGACAGGGTTCTGCTTGGTTTAGGTTAGAGATGACGAGAATTCGACTTCTTTAAATTCAGTCCACAATACTGTTGTCAGCAAAGCAGATTTAGTCTTGATTTAGTAGAATTTTAAACAAGAAGAAATGTGCTGATGCTTTAACTAGTTTCGCTCGTTTCAGGAACGCAGAAATTGACATGCCGTGACTCTTCGTGATCTTCTTTTACTCCATTTTGAATCCAATGGAATTTATAAACATGATAAACGATCGTAACAACTAATAATCACTCAAAATAGTTTATGTAGTTACACGAAATCTTGATGCGAATAATTTTATGGCAGGACATGACCTTAATACGTGGTATGGATATGAAAAGTGGTTCAATCAATTCAACTTCATTTCCATCATTTCATTCTCTCTATCCGCTATTTCTCTCTCATTCATTCCCCTCTCCCCCTCTCTCTTTTCCCCTCTCAATCTCTGTATGTCTCTCTTCCCCCTCTCTCTCTTCCACACACCATTATATGTAAACACGCACTTAAACGCACATAACACACACAAAATCTCTCTATTCAATCATTTTAACACCATCATTCAGTCTTCTACTACCGCTTCTCCTTCTTCTTCTTTTTAAACTTCTTCTTTTTCTTCTCCATCTGATTCTCTATTCATTTACTATGTTTAATATTTAATTTTTACTGTTTTAGAAACGTGAAACATACATTACCTTCCAGGGAAACTTCAACTAAATTACCTCAGCATCTGGGCATTTTTTCCATGGCATGCAGAACCTAACTGGTATTGCTTTTCAACTGGAAATCCTCTTCATATGAAGCAATTCCTGTCGACGAAACTTGATATAAATATCATCCTGGGATTCTCTTACAGGCGGAACCTTGCCAAATCCCTACCCCCAAATATTTACAAGATCCCTAAATTATCCCTGTTCGACTGTTAACAACACTTTGTCTAGATGCAATGCACTTAGATTTAAAATCTTAAAGCTATTGCTATGCAGTAGAAAGCGCAAGTGACTGATGTTGAGAAACGTATGAAATAAAAATTAACCTTTGGAAGTATAGTTTGATGGCATTCGATAACTTAAGATATTCAACGGTGTCATTTAAATGGAAATAATTACCAATGCAAGCCCGTCCCTATTCCCTCTCCTTCACAAAAAATATCTCCGGTTGCTTGGGGATGCATTTTCATTTTGTTTTTACTAGTACCTTAAGTTTGCTTGAAACACTAAAAATTGTGGTTTTGGATTACTACATAACAAAACATTGACCAACAATCAGGGATGCAGACTTTTGAATTGTTGCATCTAATAGAAAGATACATATTTTTTTTGTGTTTCCATAGTATGGTGTAGTGGTCATGACTCTTGCCTTTCAACCAGAGGGTCATAGGTTCGAATCCCACCCATGGCGTTAATTTCCTTCAGCAAGAAATTTATCCACAAAGCTGCACTCTACCCAGATGTGCTTGGGGACCGGTAGGACACAGCAGCACATTATCTGATATGATGTGAGCGCCTATTTGGCTGCCTAGATGCTAAGGCTTAAATTGCCATCCAGTGACCGGGTAATAATATCGGAAGCGCTTTGACCAGTCAATACTGACCGTAAAGGCGCTATATAAATCCGCAATATTATTATTATTATTATTATTATAGTATTCAGATACAAATAAGAATCATAATAAGGACTTTTGTTCAAAATGATACGAGAGTTTCGATTTTATTGGTGTCTGAAAAAAATCTGGCTTTTGCTCTCCTAATGCCAAATTTGTTTGTGCCTAATTATCTTATTAATATTCCAATACCCGCGAATTTTGATAATTATTTCTTACAAAAAGTAAGGTTTGAACTGATAGGGATTATTGCTCGCCAGACTATATCTTCCTTATTGTATTCATGGTGCCTTTTCCGAGTCTTTCAAATAGCTGGCATACATTTCCATCGAAGAGCTACCCAACCACAGCTAACCAAAGAAAAGAGCCACTGACTGAGTCCGCGCCACTCTGAACTACGCACCTTCTAAATTTATCGCTAAAATCTTTCTCAATTTCCCGCCAAAGCGAGATATTCTGTAACTGAAGCCCCCAAGGTCACTGCCAATCGTCTGTCACTGTGTTGTCCCAGTATTAACCCGGTTGCTTTGGGTTCGGTACGCTGCTCACTGGCATTTGCCCTTGACGTGAACTTGATGTGAGTTGCTAATGGGAATCAATGGTTTCAAAAATTGTCATATAGAAATTTGAAAAATGTAAATTTTGTAAATTCTGGCAAGGGAATAAAGAAATAGGCAAACAAGTAAATAAGGTAATCTATAGTTTCATTAATTCTTCTTGGAATGGCTTATTGAATGGTGTAGTTCACTTTCTTTGATATTAAGATGGGTTGTATAGTGACAAGTTCAGAGCGCTCAGAGACCCTTCGTATTAAGCGCTATACATAAATGATATTATTGTTATTATTATCATAATCATCATCATCATCATTATTATGTTTATCATTTATCATTATCATTATTATTACAACTACTATCATTATTACTATTATCATTATCATAATTATTATTACTACACATCATGATACCATAGAGCCAGATAGCCGGACCCTTCTTTAAGATTACACTACCGGTGCCCCCGCATGACACTGTTTTGGAAGGGGTTACAGAACAGTGTCCCTCATTGCCTGCTTGAACCCGATAATAAACTTGACCTGATAAGGGATGTGCTTGTTAGCTTATTATCATTAAAATATTCGTGCTAGAAATAGTTTTTAATCTGGATGATGGACAGGACAGGCAATTTTCAATTTTATCCGTTCTTGATAACTTTCAGAAAAAACACTCCCCAATATTAATTTGATTATGATGTCAGCGCGGCGGTGTCAGAGCGTGTTGGAAATTTGACTTCCACACAGAACCTGCTCGTTCCTTTAGAAAATAATTGAACATTTAATGATATAATTTCCCCAAATACAATTCATGAGTTCACAAGTTAGTATTCATTAAATGGAATCATGTAGAGCATATGTTTGAATCAACAGGGCTTTTTCACGAACAATTTCTCAAGGCGATTTTGTATTTCTCAAAGGTATTTGTGACGTCATTTCAGTGCTCATGGTAAGATTTGCACATATTAGTGAATGCGTTTGATGACGATACCAATCTTAAATATTCTATTTTATAGAATTATTGATTGATTTTACAAAACTCGATATTATATTTCGTGATTTAATAGAAAAGTTGATATTAGGGAGAAGCCCAAGCACATTTATAACACACCAAAGTTCATAATGTATTACGATGCAATAAAAAGAAAACCATGTATGATGTAATATTTTGATACATCCTTCAGAATAGGCTCTTAACCCATTGGCTACTGAATTATGCGATTCCCGGGAACTTTGTGCAGGGACTACCCGGGCCCAGTGGGCAATGTGTTAAAGGGATGTACATTTATCTGGAGCATTTAAAGATCATCCAAAAGGTTCTAAATCATGGTACCTTAACCCGTCACTTCGGAGCACGTTTGGGGGTTTCGTTGAACGATTTAAGGTTATTGAGCAGGTAAAAAGCCTTTCCGGAAACCCATTTTCTTGACGGTTCCGAATGCTAGACAAAATGCATCAAATCCCGCCTTTACTAAGACTGTATCAACAATAATCCTAGCTGCCATGCGATGTTCAATTTCAGGCTGGTGTTTCACCAATTTACGGAGGACTTTAAGAACGACCTTACGCACGTCTTCAGATCTTGAGCTGAATGATTGAGAATATTTTGTGTATTAGACTAGTTAACATACTCCTCTTTCTTTAAGTCGTGCATAACTTTAAGAACGATTTGGTGAAACACCACCAAGGTCCAAATCATGGCTATTTGTATCATCTTACTACAGTCATAACCTCAGGAAAGACTGTCGCAGATGATGATGCAGAAGGATCTTAATAATAACACTGGTCAACAAAATTTTACTTTTTGAAAGTTGTCTGCGATTTTTTTTAGCTGATTTAGGGTGAATCTGATGCGCTGAATCCAAAAATCACATCGGTTTTGTCCAATCAGGTCAAGTTTTCGAGCTATTCCCACATGTTGTTTTTTACGTTTTGTTCACATGTACACATGTGTAGATCCCTTTTGGAAGGTGTTGATGGAATAAAATGACATGGCAGATGAATATTTTGGTTCGAAATGATTATACTGATAGGAAGAAATATTAAAGTCATATAATAATGGGTAATTTTGCTGAAAATGGCTCAGTTTGAAGCCATGAAACCTCAAAATCCTCTAAAAATTCGGATGA
>BQKZ01000276.1:123603-146536 GCA_036244855.1 Temnopleurus reevesii
GAATATGATGATCGTTCACACTGTCTATATACCCCTGTGTTAATGGAGAGACGAGTGTGGAAAACAAGAATATGATGATCGTTCACACTGTCTATATACCATTGTGTTAATGGAGAGACGAGTGTGGAAAACAGGAAAATGATGATCGTTCACACTGTCTATATACCACTGTGTTAATGGAGAGACGAGTGTGGAAAAAGGCATATGATGATTGTTCACACTGTCTATATACCCCTATGTTAATGGAGAGACGAGTGTGGAAACCAAGAATAAAATGATCGTTCACATGTGACCATCAGCAGTGTGAATAACAATTCATCACCCCTTTAGAAATGGGAAGACCTGGAGTTACAAAAGGATGAAAGTTCACACATATAATCCAAAGGTCATCTAATATCTTTAAATTGTTTTCAGTCAACTAGTTTTAAGAAATAACTCGAGACGCGTTCTCATCTTCAAAATCATACATTATTATCTGGAACAAATGAAATATTTAACACTCTATAGACTCTTATCTAAAAGCCAAACACTGTCCAACTATTGAATAATTAACAAGACTGCTTCCTGACCAGCATGTTCTGAGAATATTTGTAATCAAAACATAGGCCGTCCAATAGATGAATGGATTTACTTTAATGAACCTACGACTCCTTTGAAATTACATGAGGGACACCCCGACACCAGTGCACGGGGGCCATTCACATCGCAGTAATCAATCGCAATTTAGATAGGAAATAAAGGGTCCTCCTAAAACAAATTGCTAAATAAAGCGATTGATAACAACCACAAAGCCCCTACACTTCATATTCTGTAGTGATAATGGCATGCAAAGCTCCTCGGCGGTAACGTTTTAAGTAATATATCAGTCTCAAGGGGTGAGGTAGAATTATGCGTAAATATGAAGAGGAAATGTAGGTTATTACAGAGTTATTGTTGCAATTGTTGCCAATTTTGCCTATGATTGTGTCTGGCGAGGGTATGCTCATAATGCTTATTTTCTTAGAGATGTATCCAAACGGTATGCGTGATGGAGATCTACTCATTGTGATGATGACAATAATAATGATAATGATACACAACATTTCTAAGCACTCTGTTCATCATTACCCGGTTATGACAGGGCAACCATATGACGCTCACTGCATTCAAAGACGTTCTTCCTACCGGTTCCCATTTACCTCACCTGGGTTGAGTGCAGCATATTCTGGATGCATTTCTTGCTGAAAAAAAAAATTAACGTCATAGGTGGGATTCAAACCACCGACCCTCTGGCTTAAGGGCGAAACTCAGAACTGCTACACCACGGCCCTTCCTGATGATATAAGATCGCCTGGGTCTGGGTCCAATTGTCAAGTTCAAACTAAGTATCTTTCTGTCTAATAGGTCGGGGGTTCGGACTCCGGGTCTGTCTGGCAATTTATCGGTCATAAGTCCCAAAAGTCTGGGGTTCTATTATTTGGACCCCGGACTCCCAAACCCTCGGTATTATCGATGACAACTCCTCGGTGACATGGTACGTCACCAAAACTTATTGCACAATCGGTATTTGTGAATAACAATTTAGCAAATGTACCAAGTAGAGACAATAATAATAACTAAAAAACATCATCACAAAAGAAGATGGATCTTCGGAAACCACGAATTAATGTTTGACCAAAATGGAATATGTATTTATGGATAGTCGTAATTTGAAACTAACCCGGTTTTCTTGGAAAAAAGAATGCAAGTGCCATCTGATTCTAAAGACATATAAAGCCATTCGTGACCTCAACTGCTTTCGGAGGCAGTATTTTAATTCCCTAACTGCAATCCCGGTCACTATAATGGGAAGTAACATAATGATAATTACCCCCTCGTGATCTTGAGTCGTGTTTTTGTCTTTATCTGTCCTCATTTCCGCCTTCAATATTCCATCAAGTGTCCATTTTAAGAGAAGGTAATTGAAGTTTCAGGGGCAAACCCCAGCGGCTATTACCTGTAAAGAGCACACCTGAAGTTCAAGCTAATAACAACAACAATAGAAGTATAAATTACGAAGGTCACTCGAATTATCTATCACCTGGACCGTCTATTTCATTACTCCCTAGCCGTGACTTACTGAAGCAAAGCCTCCCAGTTAATAATAATAATAATAATGATAATAATAATAATAATGATAATAATAATGATAATAATAATAATAATAATAATAATAATAATAATGATAATAATAATAATAATGATAATAATGATAAAGATAAAGATATTAATAATAGGTCCATTTATATAGCGCAATCACTATATATATATACTCTACTGCGCTTGATACGTGGTACCATATCATTACCCTGACCATAATTTCTGAGCGAGCCACTTAGGCGCTCAAGCATTCCAAAGTATAAATTCCTGCCAGGTAACAAATTTCACTTGAGTGCAGCACACTGTGGATAAATTTCTAGCTGACGGAAATTAACGCCATGAGTGGATTCGGACCGCTGACCTTCTAGTCAGAGGCAGGAGTCTAAACCACTACACCACAACATAATAGAGGGTAGATATGATGTTAGGCTTCCATACGAGACATGTGTTCTTGATAACTAGACACTATACTGGAAACATCTCCAACATGCTTTGAGTGTTCTCATAGAGCATGTCGATCGGTACCTGTTTTTTAAATGTAGCTAGGAAATGTAGCTAAAAAAGATTACTGAAAGGGAGAGCGGAAAGACAACAAAAGCGGTCATATGGAGAAATTAGGAAGACATGCTTTTGGCATGATGAAGTGAGGTAAAACATCTCGAAAACATCTTTTACCACTCAGATGCGTCCTTGGTAAATGGCTTTAATAGAGAAAATTTGACTTTGTGCATGGATATGATTTAAGGTTTCCCGGAAAGATACATGCTTTTTATTATTAGATATTGGAAAAACCAAACTTATCCGAATAGGCATTCCCGTACAACATGGCCGACATTCTGGGCATGTGCACTTTTATGCGAAATGTAAGTGAGAAAATGAAAAAAAAATCATTAAGGCTCTTGGAAATGTCAAAAAAAAACATCGATGGAAACTGACAGAAGAAATTAGTCACACCGATAGATACTGGTAAGACGGGGTGATTTCGGAGTGGACAATTGAAGTAAAAGTTCCCATAGCACATCTTTAACTACTGAAATAGTACAGTTTGCATGCGCATGTATCTGATTTCAGACATCCAGGCATATTGCATGTGTTCAATTACTAGAAGACTGGAAACACTACACATGTCCAAGGTGTTACCGGACAACAAGGTAATATGAGCATCATTAGCATGTAATGCCTGTTATGTTTCTGGTCTTTCTCCATCCGATATGAGTAACATATGACATCATCTGTTCAGGACGAGGATACACCCTGAAAGATTCCAAAATAATGTCACATGTAACTTGTCACTAGTCAAGTATTCTTTTTTAAAGAATGCATTTCATATCTTTCTTTGTTTTAAAGATCAAATTCAATTCCAAGACATATTAGAGAAAAATTAATGCGCAAATACATAAATATTTGAACATTATAAAGTGTTGTGCATTCTTCATCCGATATGAGTAATATATGACATCATCTAGTCCGCACAAGGATATACCCGAGCATCAGAAAATAATGTCAAAAGTACTTATCAGCTTTCATTTCAAGTATAGGAATGCGCTTTGTTTTGTTTTCAACAAACCCTATCTATCAAATATCACAATATACTTACTGCATAGTTTAGATAATATAAGGTGTTATTATGGTCTTTTGTGCCATCATTATGGCCTTCGGACCAAATGTTCTACTGTGATATTTCCTTTGCCAGACCATATGCAGACCTTTAGAATGACTACCATCGATCAAATGAATGGACGTTTAGAGATAACTTGTGATGAATCTCAAACCAGAAAGCTAGCTGGGTTTCCTAAAGGCTCACGTCTTTGCATTTTAGCCTGCATCGGCCAGCGTTTTTTTAAATTAAAAACACTCCCTTGATGCAGGTCATACGGTGGACTGACGTTCGGCGTAGGCCCCTTGAACACAAGCCAAACATCAGTCTACAGTCTGATAAGCGTATATTGTGCTCTCGGGGAGCGTCTTTTTAATTTTCAAAAACGCTGGGCTGACGCATAGACAAAGATTAAAGGAAAACATCGGTGAAGGAATTCTCATGTCGCTTCGTTTAGACATGAGCACCGGAGGGTCATAATTGGAGGGTTTGCTACCTAAATTTAATTTTTCAACAACGTATTTACGTGTATTTACAAAGATAAAATAATCTAGAAATTTTCGTAATATGAATAGTGCTTACAGAGTCATATTATTTTTGTGTGTGTGGGGGAGGGTATTAGAGTCATTTAAAAAAAAAGTTTGGCAGAATAGGACGCGTTCCAACCCACCTCCGAACATTTTCCCTCATAAAAGTATTCACCTTAATAGGAAATGAATAAAGTTCATTGCAATGTCAGAAAGAGCGCAGAGGTAATAAGTTGGCCAAGATTTGGCCGATTGTACTTCCCTAGGATTTGACGATGACTGATATAGCCAGTTGATCAAATTAGGATGTGACTCCTAGAAATATTAAATTGTTATTTCTAGAAATAGTAAAAATGCGATTGGGTTCAGGGTATTGTGCTTAACGTAAAAAGTAAAGTCCTGATTTTTATCATTTTAATAGCGAATCAATATACATTGAGAAAAAGGGTGCACCATTGTAACACTTCGAAGAATCGTTTTGGGTGCGATATTGTATTTTTTCAGAAAGGTGGAATATTGCCCCCATCTTCAGTGTGCAAGATTTTATGGAATTTTGTGGAATTGGGCAGCTACGGGATTCGAACCCATGCCATGAGGGATTACTTCATTCTAGCAACTTAACATCTCGCTGCTCTCGAAAATGGACGGATGTATTAGACATCAAACATAGATTTTGTATACGTCTACTGTGATTACCCAAATTTGTCAAAGTATTTGGTCGTTACCGATAACAATTCAGAAATCATAATGTCCATCACTCTATCAGAATGGGTGCACAACTCAGTAGGTAGATCGTCTGACTTAAAATAAACCGATCCTTTAAGACGCAGCTTCGAACCCCAAATTACTGTCCCATTATTCAAATTCACGCATTTTGTAAAATATTACACTTTTATTGAAAAAGGTGTAAAATTGCCCCCTAAAAGGTGCTCCCAGTATTGCATTATTTTGCACCCCTTAAGGTGCAGAGTAGCACCATTTTTCGTAGTGTATACGAATGAAAGGAAATCGGAAATTTGAAATTACAGAAAAAATCGTCACAATCTAAGTCGTTACACATTAAAAAAGGAAACGCACGTGTTTTATTTGACGATTGTTCGCAGGGAGAGATAAGTAGGAACATATGACAATGAGTACCCGTAATAGATGAATGGTTACAAAGAGCTATAAATCATAGCTGATAAAACTTTTTGGGATGAAGTTAGACAAAAGATGTAAATTAATTACCGAAATACCGTCATCTCAATATTTCGTAGGAGTTGATTAAAGGATGACTAAATCATTGAAACTTTGATTGAGGAAAAATTCACTTTAAACAGCTTACTGGTTGCACTATACAGTTCATTGCAACATTCAATGCACTTTCCTGTACTTCCAGCTTTCTTCTCATATGCTCTCATAAACCTTTACAAAGAACAAATTGTGATCATACCGAATTTTGAGGTTTGGTGCGATCCTAAAAAATTGTGTCGTTAAAAATTGTATATTATTGTCATATTCTAACTAAAAAGCAACCTTTAAATCTTTCATTATTATGCTATTTTAGTTTTGGGGAGCTCTTTTCCTCGAAAGCTTTTAAAACGGAATAGATATGTTCCAGTCACCACTTTTTTTTTATTTAGAGTGTAACAGGTGGAAAGAGGGACAAGGCAAAGATTTCACTTATTTGAAAATATACACTATTTTTTTTAAATCTGTTTCTTTTTTTTCCAAAATTGCTTTTACAATTATTGATATAATGTGTAGACTTAAATCGTAGATCTGCCCTGTATGAGATGTGAAAATCAATTACCTTCGCCATTCGAAATGAATAAAATTCGCGTTGTTCATAATGCATTATCTCATGAAAACAATACGTTGGTTTTTTTTTTAGAATGATATAATGGAGTACTATTTACAACGCGAATTCTATTCATTCTGAATATCGCTAGCCGATTAGTGGGTGCTCCTCGCACACAGTATTTATTCAAATTTGAATAGACTTTTTCGAGAGTGTAGGCTACAAATAGAAATTCTCACGGCAGCTAGCTCAGGGTATATCAGAAGATATAGCCCAAAAGCAGGCACTAGGGGTACGAGAGAATAAAGGAGAGCACATCTTCTCAAGGAAATTCTTGGATATCCTAGCTGAATTTGGAGTTCATTTCCTTCGCGGAAGGATACCGATCTTTGGCGGACTTAGGGCACGGCTCTCATACTGAGACAAAGCGGAAGGATATAAATAGCAGACGACGTTTTTCAGCGACAGGGAGATCAAAGTAATGTAGGTAATTTATGCATCTTTTAGATTGATTCCAATAACAGGAAATATCTTGTTCTGAATTATGTTTTCATATGAAATAGTATTTCATTCTCAATTGCCTTATTAAAATAGAAGCTTGCTGAGTAGTCGAGTTTATCATTTTCATTTTATATTGCCCTTGGAATTGGTTAGTCAATTCCAAATTATCCAAGTTTAGTGTTTGTAAATCAACTTTGTACACATAAACAAATATATTGGTTGATATTTTAGTTAATCTCTGGCTTCAAACAAATGAAACTGGTTAGCAAAAATTGTAACGCAATTTACATAGAGTCTGCAGATCTTATTTAATCAACATGATCTTAATTTTCCCAACATGATTCAAATTTTCTTGTTCGCATTTTCTCAACTTTAAACTTATATCAGCGCTTTTGTGACTGATTGTGATATAATTTATTCATAAAGTCAAACCATCATTATCTTATTCGAACGTGTTAAATGCAGACTATTTGTCGTAGTTTGAGATAATGGTAGCATGGTTTACCAAGCCGATATAAATCTAGGATCATGTGGGATTTGAGGCCTATGGTTGTACGATTTTGGGCCTCAGTTTGTGGCTATATGACGCTTAACTTTACTGAAGTAGTGTTATGTTAAAAGTGATAATTAAGTTCAAACATAAGATCAAGTAGATATACTATATTTTGTTTAGCTTGTGCTTTCGCCATTTTCAGGTGCGGCCGAATTATAAGCGCTGTTTATATTCCTCTTCTTTGTTCCTGTCAGCATTTCACTCCTTATAGCTTCATTATGTAATGTTGATATCATCTTGGATATTGCTTAGATTGAATTACTTTCATCAAACAACATGAAATGTTGTGTGCGTGTATGTGTGCGTGTATGTGTGCGTGTATGTGTATGTGTGTGTTTCAGAAAAGGACGTGACTATTACAATAATAATATTAATATCGAAATGTTTTTCTTTTATTGAGCGCATTACTAGTTCCCATCGAAACTAACCAAAGCGCTCACATCATTATTACCTGCGGTTATTGGATTCATAACTCACCTGTTAGTCTCGCACTGCTAAACAACCCACAATACGGTTGTTCCTACCAATCCCCACATAGCACCTTGATGAGAGTGGCTAGTGTTGATACATTTCTTGCCAAAGGAAATTAGTGCCAAAGGGAATCGAACCCGGTACCAGGTGATTGAAGTCCAAGGACGTAACCGCTAGACCACGACACCTGCACTATATGCTGTTGGATCTGTGAGTGCTTGGTGTGTCTGACACCCCATTCACGCTTTAACGGTGAACTACCGGGTACACACCAGACACTTTTTCTAGCCTCATGAGACAATACATTTGAACAATAAAAATCGACGGGAAAACTGTCCAAGTGCCAAATCAGTCTAGTATTACCCGTAAGTACTTCCCATGTACTTTGTAGGTTCTTCACCCAATTGTATTTTCTCAAATTTGGACTCATTTTCTTGATATACTATTTATTTTCAACATAAACAGAGCTTCATTATCTAATTACCGCTGTCCTAACATCATATACAAGAATTGTTACAATACCGATGAAAAATATAATTACCTTACGACCGATTATCATTATAATCACTCATGGGTTATGAAAAGGATAAATTGATATCTTCTTTTCTTTTAGGAAACAACAAATCTATTAATTAACAAGCAAAATGGAAGTGTTGATAGGAAGTTTTCATCAAATCACGCCTTCAGGATATAAAAGCTATTGCTACTTCTTTTACAGGACATCACGAATTATGCCATTCTTGTGAGAAGACACGAAATGAGGGATATATTTATGTAATACCGAATTATTTGAGCTGGGCTGGATTAGTGTAAGCTTCCGTGGAAGATCTATAATTGTTATCGGAGTATGGTCGCTTTAAAGGAATTGCTGATATAGAAATAGGTCGTGGACTAGTCGCGATGATAGCTGTCTTTCGACAAGGTACTGTCAAATTGCAAGAAGGGGAAACAGACGTCAGAGGAGTTGAAGTGTGTTACGTGAACTTTTTAACAAAACAATTCAAGTGAGATATGGGTTGATTCTCACTACAAAAATTAGAATGAAGCGGCTGGTATAGAAGCATCACTCTAAGGGTGGACATATGCACCCAAAATGATGCTGCTTTTGTATTAGCGGATGCATCTCTGAGGGTGCAAAACTGAATCCCAATTTAGTAGTGTGTTTTGGGTTTAATATCATTAAAGAAAGATAAAGATAAAAGGGTAGATATGAAGAAAGATAGGTAGATTAGATAGATGTCCTGAGAGAGAGAGATAGAGAGAGAGAGAGAGAGAGAGAGAGAGAGAGAAAGAAAGATAGAGAAGAGTAAATATGTAGAAATATAGAAATATGGACAAATACATTGGGAAAAAGAGATAGACACTGATTAAATTATTTTTTCAATATGCACATTAGTCAGAGATTATTCAAATCTGGGACCGATCATTAACGTTACGGCATCCGAGATACATGATGCCCTGGGGCTCGAACCTCGAACCTTCGAAACGTATAACGTCGTTTTCCATTCAGTATTTGGATTGTAGGCGTATGCCACGGTGTCCAGGGCCCCGTAACATAAAGGTTTGCGATTAATCGCTATTTGATTTTGCGATCAATTGCAAACTTTAGTACATGATTTGCTATAGACTTGCGATTGATATCAATCGCTATCAGATTAGCAATTAATCGCTAACCTTTATGTTACGGGGCCCATGTGGCAGTTATTGACAATATAGCTTAAATAATTTATATAACTTGTTTTTTTAGTGTGGTTTATACCTGTGCGTAATCATTTCAGTCACTTATATTCTCAAAGCCCAGACACAGAAGAAAATAAAACAAAAATGCTCCCTCCCGGCATGTGAGGGCATCCTGCTAAAATATTGATCAATAAATAAATAAATAAATAAATCTCTTTAATTATTTCGTTGCGTTCGTTGCGCGTCTTTTAAATTTGCATGATCCCTGGGCAGATGTGAGATGGCGTGGCCCTGCGAACATTTTCTGAGATCCCTATCTTAGGTTACTAAAGTCATCGACGGTAACCCCCGCCCCTTCTATTTACAATCTATGATATTTTTTATAAGAAAGTTTAGAAGTTCTAAATAGTAACGAAACAATGAGTATAGAGCGTTGGTATGGGGAATATGAGAAATGCTCATACATTGACAGTTTAAATGAAAATATGTATGTTGAACGGAAGGGATTACAAAAATTGATAATATAGCTAGCTAATGACTTATCAATTTAATAATTTAATTCATACGCCACCTCTACCACATTGGCACTTAAAAGCACCTAATCTTGACCGATAACAGCCCTGGGGGCAATGTACGTGAATTCAATATCATGCTGATATATCTGAATTAATGACGTCATTATTTAATTTACAACTTGTCGATGACCCTTTATAAAAATACTCGATTTCTATAAAAAGATTTCCTTATTTTCAGCGTCTCTCCACGACATCTTGATGGAAATCTATGAGATGTTTGGATAAGATGTATTTTTTGACAAGTCGACAAGTTGAATGACCAATTTATGCACAGGTTCATGCCCCGATGGCTCACATGTTCAACAAGTTCGTTCCAAATCCATGTGCGCATCGTGTGTGTGTGTGTGTTTGTGTGTGTTTGTGTGTGAGTGTGCGTGTGTGTTAAGGGGGCGGCTCGAAGAACGCCAAATTGCTGGGGGCACCAGCATTTTGTTGCTGACCTGTTTTTTCTTTCTTTCTATGCTTGTCATCCCCGGTGGCGCTAAATTGCTGCGGGGTCAAATTTTGCCTTTTTGCTTTTCAGCTCCTCAATGGGGGCGGGATGGGGTGCAGATTTTCCCATTCGCCCCCCCCCCCCCCCTGTCGGGGATATTTAAATCCTGGGTGCGTCCATGAAATCCATCAGACACCACCCTGTTCACTTTATTGAAAATGAAAGGCAAATTTTAAAATCTATACATTTTTTCACATATATATCTTGTCTTGCATTTTTAATATCTTACTGAACCCATTATTTTACATAACATTCGGAATTATTGCCGATACAAATTATCAAAAGATAGGAGGGTTCTACATGGTATCACAAGCTGACATCCATGGCTTGTTCATAGTGATTTCGACGACAACATTAACAATTACAATTGTTAGTGTTATAAAAAGTCTAGCCCCCTAAAAAGAAAAACATTTTATTCGGCACCTTTTGGATGGTACAAAGCACTAAAAGAAACAAATATAAAATTGCTGGTGCTCCTGAAACACCCTTTACTTCGCTCTTCTTCAAGCACCGCTAATAATCACATACCGTAATCAGATAACACCAATCATTTTACTCTCTGAGAGAAGAATTGCGTCCCATCCTCCAAAACATGATTTAATACTCGATGATAAAAATAGAAATGATCATGATAAGAATAAAAGAATAACCTGTCGTGTCTGACAAGACATCTATTAGCACAAAATGTTCACACCATCATGATGATATCTTTCCGTTTGTGGAAACGAACTTAATTCGATGACAGGCATTCGCCAAACATGATTTCTAACCACGTTGTTCGCTTTTGTTGATATTAATGTTCTTATCACGAATGTGATTTTGCCCGTGTGTCATGAACACTTATGGTTATGGGAAAATGACGCAGAAACACAATTGATACGATCTGAAGGAGTGAAATATTTGATTAGGCGCGTACGTGACAGGAGACGAAGAAACGCTGAATATGCACGTGGGCTTAGTATGTTTAGAAAAAAAATGTATCTAAAGAATGCAAAATTACAGTAAACCGCCAAATAGGATTGCACTTTAGAACGTTTACCACAAGCAAAAATTATGTTTAAAATAATTCGCGCATCACTATCAAAAACCAATTGACGTATGCTACATTATCGATTTCCCCGCCTACGGAAACACCAGCAATAAATTCCGATAATTGCACATCAATTAATTTATGAAAAGATTTCTCCGGCTTGTTTACAATTTGGTAACTGAGTTGGTATTTTACCTAATTTTACTTTTCACTGTTGGATTGCTGTCAGTTTGGCAAATGTTTGCAATATTTTACAATATTGATATTTTGATTTACCAGGATCAATATGTAAATCGTTTTGTACCAGATTAGTACTGTTCTCCTGTTCAAATATGGTTACATAGATAGATCAAATACATCAATAAAACAAAAACTGTAATCGCTTTAAGTTCAGAGTAAGATCTCTCACAGTGATTGCACAGTATTTAGACAGAAAATGAAAAAGTTGATGACAAGAGGAAAATAAAGAAGAAAGATTAGAAAGAAATCTCTAAATTTCATGTCGTGTTAAATTGTAATTAGTACTCTACTGGGTTTTGACCAAGAACATGATGAATTGCATTTTACTGAAAAAATATAAGAAATGTAACATGAGTATTCCCTTCTGACCAATCTGAAAGTTTCTGTCCTAATTTGACAGTACTTGCAGGTCACCAACATTGGTGAATGACTTATCTCGGCCGTGATGGCATTGGTTTTGATTTGCATGTATTTTTCGCGGGATTGTCCGACATTTTTGACAGGCCGAAACTTTGCCTGTAGCATCAGGCAGGGTTCACTGTCCAGCCGTTTCTGTCTGGTAGAATTCAGCAGAATGCACGCCAACTTATGAATAAGATGCAAACAAATGCAGCACTGTGAGTACCTTATTTGGTGTAATATTCGAGCGCCATGAGCGGCCAACTGAGGCGGAGACCGACGCAATACAAGATGCCACCATCATCATCATCATCATCTTATTGCATCTTTTCTTGAAAAGTCGAGCCACAAAAGCTATGACTGAACAGTCTGCGGAGTGCTCAGATGATTCGAACCCGCACCTTTAGGATGAAGGATTCCTTGCTTCAAGCCTATCCGAACCTGCCACGCTCCCATGCAAAATTACGTCACACAGTGTCAGCTGTGTATATACAACATGATCATGATGATGTAAACTATTTTCGAACAATTGAGTCGAACGCAAATTTAATGGTCCTTTGTAGGGCTATTCAAATCGGAACCGGCTCGCGATTGTTGTGTCCGCACAGTTGAATACACGGCGCATGGTTCTATTGTCTGTGACCCACTTAACTTTTCGGAAATAGTTTATATCGTGTTTAGCTATATAAAAGCACAGTTGGTGGGCAGATCAGTCGGTAAATCGTTTCACTGAGTCTTATGGTTGTGGACGTATATGATTAATGAAAATGTTTTAAAACATTGTCTTCGTTCATAAATAGTTGCAAGTGAGGTTACATTGTTTGTCTCACATGAAATTTGAACATGTTCTACATTTCCTTCTCAACAAGAAAATACTATCGACGATTAAAGAAGAATCGAAGAATTGGTAGCATGATTGCAAGGTGGCATGATATTTATGTCCATAAATGGCATTGCTTTTTTCAGACTTTCAGAATTCCGGTGTTTGATAGCGATTGTAATCATTTTGGGTGATTAAGAGACGGGAAAAGGTGAAACCCCTGCCGCTGGTGTTGCCTGCCAAATTTCAGGCATATTGCCAATTTTCCCTCCAAATTTTCTCAAGCACCTCTCCTGTATTTCTCACACCTGCTTTAAGTTTGAGAGATATTGCCTATTATCTTAATGGATTAGAGCCATTCAATGAATTAATCATGATCTGATGATGTCGTTATTTTATCTAACAGGTGCTGACCTGATCAGTACGATATCATATATAAAAGAAAAATAGCGAAATCATGAAAATGTACGGTTACCCAAAATGTTCTCGGTAGATACTTACAGAGGTGATCGCGTGAAACATCCCTCCATTGAAAGGGTTGAATTGTTTTACTTGGCATGAACGAGAATAGTGCAAATTTTCGCATTCAACTTGCCCCCACCTATCAGGTAAAAAGTGACAAATGTGAACCGAAATTCATGAAAAATTGGGATATTTATTTCATAATCATTTGCAGTGCATTCTTCTAGAAAATGATTGGTTGAAAAACAATGTTTCTCTTGATTTGACATGAAATTGTTTTGGGCCTACATGGCCCCCATGTAAAGGGATCTAAGCTACTGTAATAAAACTAGTGAATGGATAAATGAATGAATAAATGAATACATCAATAAATTAATGGATTGTAAAGAAGTGAATAAAGAGATTATCATCAAGAAGGATCCACACTTCTTCCTGTTAGTGGTATCAAATCGCGAGTTTCGTGACACATGCTAATTCATTAACAAGACGAACGTTGAATAAATTAATTTCATGCCGGCCATTCCTTGAAATTTATACCCTAGCCTTAAACAATACAATTTCGCTATTCATATATTTTTAAATATCTAAACGGTATATCTTAGCCTGAACTCAAGATAATCTTAGATGATAGATTCTAGTAATAGTTGGGAACAGCTCGAGGGTATCAGTGGTCAGACAGATTTGTTTGATTAATTTGTCACTTTGTGGAGAAGCTGGGCCCACGGGATAGCTACGTGACCTTTAGAAAGTATTTGAAAAAAAAACCTCACTATTTTTCAACCATAAAACCATCGTAGGATGTTATTTTTCGGTAAAGACTGGTGAAAACAAATTACTTCGAGATGACACAGTTATCTCGAAATTATAATGATAATGATAATTCCAAACCCCAGAAGACAATATACAATAAACAGGGCCCTGTAAAATAAACCCAGTTTGCGATCAATCGCAAGATTCAGTACATGAATTGCTATAGACTTACGATTGATATATACTGTACATTTGATTGGAAATCTTTATGTTGCAGGGCCCCCAGATGATGGTGTTGGTTCGTCATCAAAGTTAACAAAAAACCTGCTGTCAGAAATACAATTTTAGAACAATTTGAGGGTATGATAAATCTCATCCATGTGTCTGGCAGCTTTCATTTGTTACATGTAGTTAGCACAGATTATGAGCACAAATTATGGCACTAATTTTCATGTTTGTTATAAACTATTAGAATGCTTGTAGAAAATACTTAGGGCCCCTTATTTGAGACGTCTGTCAGATGAACTGGTCAGATTAAGATGTCTAGTAACTGTCCTGTTGTACGCGTGTAGAAACGATTGCAGACATTGTCCCTGTTGGTATTTCCAGCTGATATATTTCAATGATTATTATTTTTTCTCGTTGTAAGCCCTACCGCTACCTCAACAACCCAGAATGTGCTAGACACTCGTGTGTCCAGGACCCTGTTGCATAAAACATTTCGAGTTGAAAAAGCCGCTGACAACACTTTGCCATATCTCTTCCACTAGTGAAAGTGCATGACAGAATTGCTTGTATTACAATGATTAAGTTTTATTTTATTTTCTTAAATGCACAACTTGCGGCCTTTGGGCCTCCAGCCGGCCAAAAGTCACCCCCCCCCCCGGCGGATGAACAAAGTATCTAAACATTTGCATATTCTGACCATTTTATGTGGAGATGTTTCGTTGGAGCATGTAAATAATACATTCTGGGGTTATGAGATAAAGGGGTTTTTATAAATTTTTGTTTTCAGGAAACTAAATGTGTCACATGAATAATTAGGATCCTTCTAAATGCTACATTTATGCCCCCCAAAACACACACACACACACACACACACACACACACGTCAACGTCGACAGAAAAGCATGGGGTCAGATTCTTCCCAAATGCAAAACGTCTCAGTGGTTTTATTCTAATTAAGGTAAGTATACAAGCTGAAAGCACTTTATAATTCATTGTGTTGGCCCATTTGACCAATAAAGCATATTCATCAGAAAATTACAATTATAAATATTTCGTCTTCGGGTCAAACACGTGTAATCCCGAGTGATGGTTTGATATTAACAATCAGAATTAAGAAAAGGTATGACGGAAATGAGTGCACAAATTGTTATCAAGATGGAGATTAAAGTGATATTTCTAAATAGAATTGAGCTTGATTTTGACGTTTGCACATTTCCCGTCTCTTTTGCCCGAGCAAGGGGATAAAGAGTATGAGAACAACGAACAATCTTGATCTGCATTTTTATTTTTACTTTGTGTATAAAGGCAATGAATTAATACATAGTCCCATGTATGCATAATCTTGTGGGAGTATTTGACCGGCACCGGTCGCTGAGATTGAACGCCGGGTCCTTGGCGGTGCACCCCAAGGTGGGGGTAATATCCGAAATGAACAAACGATCGGATATCCCCAAGAATGACTGAGAATTATGCTTATAATTCTATTACGCGCATAACTATTCAGACTTGTGATGTTTGGAGCACGTTAAGACGAATGTGTCGATTGCCTTCTCATAGCGAATGATTGTATGAGTGCGACAAAGGAAGGAGAAAAAAAAACTAAGTAGAGGGATAAAAAGATTTTTAAAAATAGAGATAGTGTGTGTGTGTGAGCGGTGAGTGTGTGGGTTTGTGGGTTTTTGTGCGTGTAAGTGTGCGTGTGAGTGTGAGATTGTTGTGTAAGTATGAGAAAAGGAACAACAACAATATTTAAGAAAAAGATTTAATCCCCCATGCCAACCTTCTTTCCTTTTGATTTTTCGTCAAAAACACACACAAAGTACACTAAAACGTTACAATAATAACCAGGATATTTGAGCTAATGAAATGTACAACTTTTTGCATACCTTATAAGATGGTTTAGCGCTGCTCACACGTACTACAAAATTATTTATTTATCAAATACGAACCAATCTGACAATACCTGCTAGACTCACTTCTCACCCACTTAGAACGCAAAACACTGCGATTTGACACTATTGTACATTATACTCTTTTGCAAATAAAGTCTGACACTCACAACATTTTGACGGTGTCAGACCTGTATGATGTATCTCTTCACGTATAAGCAAATTGTGTTGTAAATATCACTTTGGGAAATGTGAATTTAAGGTACAAATCTTCTAAATAAAAAAAAATAAAAAAAGCGGTTCCGATTTTGATAGCATTACAAAAGAACATTGAATTGGCGTTGGACTTAATTTTTTCGGAAAAAGATTATATCGTGTTAAAACAACATAAGATAAAATATGAAAAGGATGAATTCGCATCAAGAAAACTTTATTGAACCCACAATTCCGAAAATAATGAATGCTTTCAGCGCCCACACTCTGAAATAAACTACCTATTGGTATACGAAATTCATTCTCACTAAACGCATTCAAATCAAAGCTTAAAACATATCTTTTTGACACGCCATTATAATAAGTCTACTTTACCACTCATGTCTTTACTTAAAAAGATTCTTTATAGCGCAGTAGAATATATTAATATAGTTTCTGCGCTATACACGTATTATTACTATTACTATTACTATTCCTATTAGAAAGAAGGATTTCTTCAAAAATCTGTGAAATTATCGGAGTCAGCATCTCTGACGCTGCTTCCAATACGAATGGATATTTATTTGTCATTTTCCCCACTTTCCTCCCCATTTTCGAAAAATAATGTGAATATTTGTTACTCAAGTGATGATTAATGGTTTTTATTGGTATGACCCCCCCCCCCCTCTAAGGTCAATTATTATTTAGTAATGCACACTAAAAACTTCGGTTTTCTCTTACAATCAAATATCATGTTGATTTTTTTTTAATACTTGTACTTTGTAGAAACATAATTCTAAAATGGTTGTTAATCTTCGATTTTAATCCTTTGGTTATATAAAGCTATTAGATATGAATAGATAGATGAGAGTTGTTTATTTCCATCACTCTTTCTCAGTCAGGTTCATCGTAAAGTCATCGATCTAATTGACGATAGAGGTCGTGAACCAATATAATAAATGATTTCCCATAACCCCAGGCATTATCCCAAGATAGGTTATCATAAATATAATATCTCCACCTAGTCTGCAAGTAAAATGATGTACTCTTAATACGACAGATGATTCCAACAGCGAGAGATGTCCCGATGAAACATGAGCGAGCATATCATATAGCCGAGTCACATCTTTGTGTTATAGCCTGCGTCGTCCCAGCATTTTTTAAAAGTTAAAAAAAAAAACTGTTCCCCGAGCGCGGATCAAACGGTGGGCTGACGTTCGGCTTGGGCTCAAGAAGCGTACGCCAAACAACAGTCCATCGGCCGTATATGACCTGCGTCTTTGTGCGTTCAGGGAGCGTTTTTAATCAAAAACGCTGGGCCGACGCAGGCTGAAAACGCAAACTTGTGAGTCGGCCTTCATGAAAGGAAATAACCCATATTGATTGGGACAGTACTCTATGGGAGGTTTTTCCCGTATATACATGTAGATGTTCTGTCTGCATATTTTCATATTATCCTAAAAGGGGCATTCCATTTCAAGTTGAGTTTTCTTCTTTTTAAAAATTTGGATCCTACGCAATTAATTTTCAGAAAATGTGGTCAGATTTTCAATCTTATAGACTCATCCTTTTCCCCTTTTTCACCACGAGGCATTTATAATTTATAAAACACACATATATATACACACACAACACACACAGAAAATCACACACACGGTACTCTTCGAAAAAGAAATACATTGTGGTGATATATTATTTGGGTATTTCATATATAATTATAGTGCCATTTTTAGATAAATCTCAGATCTCAGTACTCATGCAGATCTTTTAGTTCTAACTTGTTTTCTTTGTGTAGTAAGACAGCATAACTAAATGGATGAACATCCCTCCCAAAATGCGCTTTAAAATAATATGTATATGTACTTCATATCATCATATCATAGAGAGTATCACGTTGTTTTCATTACCTGTGTTTTCTTTTTTTAAGAGACCATGATGGTTATAATTTTAGTATTCTTATTTCAGTCTTTACTCATTGGTCCTCGGAAATGCTTGTTTAACATACTACAGGGTGAAAAAAAAACACACAAGTCTATTTCTCTGCGGTTTGCTTTGTGTGTGTATGTGTGTGTTTGTTTGTGTGCGTGTGTTGTGGTTTAATGTAATTTTCCTAAAATGAAGATAAAGCGGGGCTAGAATGGACATCCATGCCATCAATTTAACAAAATGTCTTATACTTTTAGCTATTTTCAAGAGTTTTTCAGTAGAAACGTTTTGTATAATACTGTAGACAAATATATTATTTATACTAACCAAATCTTTTGATAACCATTACACATTTTTCTTCTACTTATTATGGTTGTTAGTAACAATTTCACCTGTCAGACGTGGTGATTCACAACACCATAAACAATTATGTTTTTGCATTCTTACATTAAGTAATTCATTCATCAACATGTCTAACTCACAATTAAGCTCGTGTGGTTTATCACTTCCTCCATAGACTGGTTTAATTACTGTTTGGGTATGAAAGGTGGATAGAGTACACAGGTGGAGGTGAGGGAGGGTGGAAGGAAGTAGCGAGTGGCACAGATGAAAAGGTGGGAGAGGGTGAGAGAGAGGGAGAGAGTGTATATGTGTGTGTGTGTGTGGGATAGAGAGATTTAGAGACGTGTGTGTTTGTGTGGAAGATATATAGAGGGACGAATATATTTGTCTGTGTATGGGTGTGTGCATGTGTGTGTGACAGATAAATAGAGAGACATGTGTGTTTGTGTGTGTGACAGATAGATTGAGGGACATGTGTGTTTGTGTGTGTGTGTGTGTGTGTGTGTCACATATAGATTGAGAGACATGTGTGTTAGTGTGTGTGACAGATACATTGAGAGACATGTGTGTCTGTGTGTGACAGATAAATTGAGAGACATGTGTGTTTATGTGTGGGTGTGTTGTGTGTGTGTGTGTGTAACTGATAGATTGGGAAACCATATTTACACCTTCAGAAAAAGAGGGAAAGGAAAAGAGAAAATGTTGAAATTTGTCATTATCTATTTATTTACATATTATTTTATTCATTTATATGAACATATTTCAACAGGATTAAGATCAGCTAAAGCTTTTTTTTACATCAATGTCCTGATGAATACAAATTTGAGAATAAATTCTTTGAAATACATTTTCCCGGCTTTAGCGGGTAGATCAACGTTTACTTAAAAGATTTGTGCGTGTGTGTGTGTGTGTGTGTAATCAGGATGATGCAAAGGGAAATAATAGGGAGGAAGGAGAAACAAACGATCGTGGCAAAGAAGGAAAGGGGAAAAAGGTATAGAAACAGCACCAAAATTGCATACAGGTAAAGGATTTTTTTCTCTCCGACACCCTATGAAATACTTGTGACCAAAAAGAAGCAATGGTAACGAGGAAGAAAGAGGAATAAGTTGATTTCATCGAAATACCATTTTCTTTTTCTTAAGATCAATCCATGCTGTTTATCATTTATCATCATCAATTCTCGATTTTGCAAATGCTTCCTATTATTTCCATAAATTTCACATTTGGCAGGCGATCCCAACACACTCCTAGCAATATAATGTTAAATCTGTTTCCCACCTTTCCAAAATGGTGTTATGCTAGCGTCTCACACCTTCGTATAGCATGCATAAAGGAAGGAAAGTATGTAGATCATGTGAGAAATTAAAAAATAAAAGATGAACTGTACCTCTTCCGACGGTTTATTTGGAGAGGAATCGGTTCAAAGAAGGCACTGAAGATATGTATTTTAGCTGAACGTTCATCATGTGAAGATAAAAAACTAGTCCGACTTATTTGTAAAAAGAGAGAGGAAAAAATGTTTCAACTTATATGATTTTTATCTTACTCGATTATATGTCCGTATTTTGTTCGTTAATTTACAAGAAAAGAAGATTTATGCCGTTTTCTTCCGCATTTGAAAACGTCAAGGAATAAAATATATTCATATGATCAAGAACCTAATGGCTAATGAAGAACAATTTCAAAGTTTGAACGTTAAAAAAGTTCCGAATTTGAAATAATGTAGGACCATTTTAGGAAACGTTACAAAATTTGAAATGTGTGATCAATGAACAACCCTAAAAATGTTCACAATGTAAGATCCTTTTGTGCTGCAACAATGCTTAAGTATTTATTTGTTTTAATAGCGTCGAGTATTGCGTTATGTGATGTGTCAGACTAGTCGATGTATGAAAAGCGCACCTTTGCCCTACTCAATTAGACCATAAAGGTAATGCAGTCAGAAAATAGAATTTAATTAGCTTTGTCCTCTAATGACATTAATCAATTAAAAGGCAATTAATTTAGGACACGTTACGTCACTGAAAATACTATTCATTCAACACGTTAAAGCATAACAACATATCACATGGACGGATGCAAATGTTAATATGACCCGGTTAAATTAATCTGTCTAATTTTACTCCTTGTATGATCACTCATTCCATTATTTTTGTCATCCGTATACATATATTGCCCATATCAAAATCATTTATAATAACAATCTCTCCATCCTTTATTTCTTTTCGCAGCTCTATTCTCATTCCAGTTTTCGATTATGAGTTTCATTGGTATGGCTTAATTGATCCATTTATATGCATTTGATCTTTATAAGAATGTGAGTATTCTTGTATGAAGTACTTTTTACTGTACACAAATTGTAATTCAACCTTCGTACTGCCATAATTTTATTTAAACAAACCATGTATATATCTATCCATCTATTTATCTACCAATTAAATAAGCAAGGGGGTTGAAAGAAATAAAAGCAGTTCACTACATATGCTAAAGGTATGCAATAAAACAATACACATTTGAGCCACTTCTCAAAACCATCAATTGCAAAATTCCACATAGATGGAATTATCCGACACATATGAAAATATGAGAATAAGAAAAATACAGGAGGATGTAAGTCACTTACATCATCGGGCATTGAACTTTTAGAAACGTGCTCCCGGCGCAGGATGACGATGCTTTTTACCAATGTCGATATTACCCTTAACGTCAATTTTAGCCCTTGGGACCCCCTATACACCGGGGTGCGCCGGAGGGGCACTCTGCTTGGAAATGGGGCGCGAAAACTATTCAAATGTTATCAAAATGATCAGATGATGATGTTGGATTTTATGAATCAGGGCGCTAAGCACTCTCTGACAAGGTTTCAGAGAACATGCTGAATCTTAGTTCACGTCTTTAACTTATTCATAAGCTTAAGGTGCGGAATCGAACAGAATTATTGTGTTTTGTAACGAAAGATCTGGTTAATGGTGTAAGATATTTACTTGTTTGGGCTCGAACTTTCAAATTCAAACATTCAAATTGGTATAAGATTGATGTACTTTCCGTCAAAATATTCCGCTGTCACCCTCTCTCTCTCTACCTCTCTCTCTCTCTCTCTCTCTCTCTCTCTCTCTCTCTCTCTCTATATATATATATATATATATATCTCACTCCCTCCTCCCCTTTCTTTCTTCCCTCTCTTCCTCTCTCTCTATCACTTCTTTTCTTTCCCTCTCTCGCCTACTATATCTCTCCCACTCGCTCCCCTCCCCCCTCTCTCTCCCCGTTCCCCTCTGTCCATCTATTTCCCTGCTTATCTTAATGAACAACAAACCACTTGATTAATTACATCTAAATTAGATGATGCATCTTCTATATCATCTATAATTTTAAGGATTAAAATTCACTATTCGGTCAGAGTCATAACCTAATAAGCAAAGGATTACATCCATGATCGGGATTAAGTGGTGTTACACAAACTCCTCACCGGCGAATGTTTGGTTTGTCTGTCAGCAAAATCTTACATGACAGCCAGACAAATTTGTCGGATGTAAAACACCTGAAGACCGAAGTTAGTAATCACCGTGTGGTCATCACAATCACAAACACATTATAAATTATGTAACGACAACTTTTTTGTTTGGCAAAAAAATCGTTTGGATACTTTCAACTGATCGACCCACTGGAAAATGGCCCAACTTGGTTTGTGTATATAGTTTTCAATCAGAGCGAAACAAAATCACAGCTTTAGTGTAAATCTCAGAATTATTGTGACCACTTATGTCTCACTTTGGTAAATTTTAGGCCTGATTATGTCATGATGTTCACGTTTTCACCATTTACCATGTTGATGTAACCTTTCTCTCATATATTCATGACATTCAGCCGATCTATGAATTGACGCATGTTCACTATTTTGTACTTGGCAGAGGTACAGTACAAGCACGAATGAACCTTCGTCATTGGGTTCCCAACTGTCATGGATTAACTTACGTAGTTTGAGCAGATGCGGAGGTGCCGGGTAAACATGCCGCGGTTGGGTTGCACTGATAGCTCTGCAGAGTGTGAGTGTGTGTAGGGCAGCCGGAATATGCCTTCTCTTCTGAGCTGCTGTACAATGTTACAACCTTAGACCGAGAGCGATATATGACTGATGAATGATGTGGCTCTTGCATATGCGCCAGACATAGGAAAGTGGTTGGGAGTTAAAACGAGATAATGGTGATCATAAAAGAGGAAATGTTCTAAACCCTTTAGAAATGCTCATTCAAACTTTTATTCCTTTTTTTTTAACCTTTGAAAAGGTCGTTACAAATATCTACGAGCTCAAGAGCCTTGAA
This sequence comes from Temnopleurus reevesii, assembly GCA_036244855.1. Classification (NCBI taxonomy): domain Eukaryota; kingdom Metazoa; phylum Echinodermata; class Echinoidea; order Temnopleuroida; family Temnopleuridae; genus Temnopleurus; species Temnopleurus reevesii. The sequence continues at coordinate 146,502 of BQKZ01000276.1, forward strand.
TAAAAACATACACACACATACACACACACACACAC
>BQKZ01000276.1:146927-171461 GCA_036244855.1 Temnopleurus reevesii
TTACCCTGGCTTTAGCCCGGCAGCCACTTCATTAGCGCACTTGGCGTTAAAAGGAATAAATATTCCTGCCAGGTACCCATTCACCTCACGTGGGTTGAGTGCAGCACACTATGGGTAAATTTCTTGCTGAAGGAAATTAACGCCCTGGGAGAGATTCGAACCATCGACCCTCTAGTTAAGAGGCGAGAGTCCGAGCCACTACACCACGACGCTCCCATGAAATAGCTATTTATATCAAACACGATACTTTTCCGACAAATTAAGTCGAACGCAAATTCAATGCTCCTTTGTAATGTTATTCGGAGCGGATCCGTCTTGTTATTGTTGTGTCCGCACAGTTCAATACACGATGTACGGATCTATTGTCCATGGCCCACTTTATTTTGCGGAAATAGTTTATATCGTGTATCATCATTATTTCCATTTTTCAGCCTTTCATTTAAAAATAACTTTTTCCTATGCACTAAAGTTTGGCCGCCCCATAGGACTCAACTGTGAGCCAATATCCCGCTCTTTCTTCAAGCTCTATTGTGACATATTGGTGGGTCGGTTTCGGAAACTATCTTTTAGTCACTCATTGAAATCGTCTGGCTTCGATTGATGAAGTGCACAGAATTTGGCAGAATTAAATGGGTTTTGACAGGGAGTGTTGGACTTACATACACTCGCTGTAAGGCATTATGTGTATGGTTCCGGTTTTGGAGGAGGGGTGGGTGCCAGATACCAATTACGTCATTCTCAAACGGAACATCATTTTTCCCTTGCCTCATCGTCTTCTGTTCACTTACATATTTTCTATATGTATGATGAGTCATATTTACCTATCTATCAAACTATAATACAGGTTCGTTTCAGGGGGCTACGGTACCCCGTAAAGTGGAGAAAAGAATGAACGATATGGAGCTGCAAACGTAACAAATCTAAAGTAATGCCCCGGTCACATAAGACCCCGGAAGCAACACGATTCACCGCGACTCGTTGTTCTGAGGCAGTTAACTGTGAATAAACAAAGAGACGGGGTGAATCTTGTTGCTTCCAGAGCCCTATGTGACCGGGGCTTCATGATTTTTATCATGATTATTGCTTGTTGTTTTGTCAGAACATTTTTAACTACATTTCACCCCGTTCAACAGTGCGTTCAAGTGCAATCATTATGATCATGCATGCGCGCCTGCTATATCGCTTTATATCCCTTTATATTTAAGAAATTAAAACAAATAGAAGCTTAGGAAACCTTTTTCAAATGCTTTATTTCTGTCTCCTTCCATTGTGATTATTTTCTTTGTTTCTATCTCCCATGTATACCCCCATCAAAAACGTCCTCCAGGCTCTTCCATTTTTCTTATCCCCATGTAAAAAATCAACAAACAATAATTGGCATCAACAGTCAGAGACTATGATAGTAACAACAATACCCAAGAATTTAGTGGAATATCAAATTGAATTTGCTCCTTGAGAATGAGATTGATATTCTTAATATATCTTCCTATATCGCAGTTTGTTGTCATGACAACACGATTTCTTAATGTATGTATGCATTTTTTTTTTATACATCTTTCCCATGTATGAAGCGGATATCTAATTAAAAACATTGTCATACGAATATCGACTTCCTATAATGTAGAATGTAGTTTTTAGAATTATGAGAGTTTTTGTGATTATAGTGGTGATACAAATATTAACTTTATATCGACAGAGCTTTTTAAGAAGCGATAAAGACAGTTTTTTTTTCAAGGACATGGAAGTTTCAACATGCCATGACTCTGAAATTATATACCACTCATGAACTCTTCACTTGGAAGCGCTATGTGCTAATTTTGAGCTAATTTTTGTCAGATATAGATCATGGAATATGAGCAGACGGGTTGATTGACAACATCGAAGACAATCGGTCACATTCGCTTGCCAATTCCCAAGTGAATGGTTTGACATGAAGCTCATTTATTCTAAGCACGGTACACATGAATTACTCACTCGCCGCGATCTACTTTAAACTATAGCCTTCAATCCTATACGCGAGTTTTCGGCATGTTACACGTATTCCTCCATGATTTAACCATGAAAATATATGTTTGGGTCGGCCATGAACTCGGAATAACCACGTTGCCCGGTATACACGCACACCCGCATACGCACACCGCACACGCACACACACATGCACTCACGCACATCCACCACAAGCATACACATCAATTTATCCACGCGCACAGACTTGAGCAAGAGAAACCTCCGAAAGAAAGTTTTTGCTGCAGCACACAGAATCGACCGCTGATTGGTCAAATGTCATCGCGCAACAGCCAATCCAAGGAGTTGTGGGCGCGGCTTAGACAGTTCGCCTCGCTCGTTTTATACCGAACTGCATCTGCGGTGCGTTGTGCTAAAACTTTTTTGGAAGAAGAAATGCGACATGCTACCCTCGATTCACTCTTGATGGAAGCCGTGTATTAGGCAAGAGCTTAGTTGGAAATATCTCATTTAGACCCTACACCATTATGGAGTTCTAACAGGTTTATTATGTGAGCTGAGGAGGGTACCTTAATTCACATCACCCCATTTGGACAATTTATTTCGTTGCATTTGACCCCGGACTTTATAATCAAGGTAAGAGCTACACATTTAACTATTATTCATTATTGATTAACAATATCTAATCGTTAGATCTGACTTGCAAATTCATAATTTCTTCTATTTGATTGTAAAATAATGAACACTTTATTACTTTCTTGCCATTCCTACAAATTCATGAAAATAAAAGAGAGAAATAGCAAATCTCAAATTGTAGCCCGAGGCATATTTTTTAGGCGTAATCATCACTGAATGTGTTTGATTGCATATGACAAAATTGTGCATCTTTGGCAATATAAATTTTTAACACATTAATCTCTCCATCATCTAACTCAAGTAATCGTGTTGTAGCTTTGCAGAAACAGACATGTGTAATTGATTTTTAATTATTCATTAAATATTTGATAAGAGATAATGGTTAAAAATCTACTCTGAGAGTTTACATCCAATGTTTCTGGTTCTGTTTCGTCTTTTAGGAAATTGCCATAACTTCATACACAGATCCCATTTAACAGGAGCCAATATTGTTGCATTCAAATCTATGTTTTATTGAATATAAAACGTATGGTAGTCAACACTTAACACTTACCAACATGTTCAAATAAGTAAAACAAATGTTACATTTTCCCTTTGAATATCTCATTGAAAAGTCTAATAAAAAATGGTATATTTTTACAAATATATGGGTATGCCTATGTTGTCGGTGTGTGTGTGTGTGTGTATGTGTGTATGGGTGTGTGTGTAGGTGTTTTTATGCGTGTGATTTGTGTGTGTATTTATGAGGTAGTGAGAAGATTATTAACAGATGATATTATTTGGCGTAAGATATCCATGGAAAGGTAATAAAAGAATTCATAATTATTAGAATCTTGTAGAATTAAATTCAATTGACTCTTTGACCCTCTCTCGGGGTATGAGAGGACATTTTGAGCCGAAACAGGACACGAGGCGGGCGTGGAAAGGTTGCTTCACAGTTGTACTTGAACGGGGAAATACCCATTCGTTCTGCGTACTCTGAGTAAACATCCCTCATAATTAAACACCAATTACTGTTAAACATCTACTAAACTTTCCAAAAGTAACTCGGTACGTTCCAATTTCCGTTGATTTGCCTCCCCTTCTCATCAGTTGAGGCCTTTTCTTGATAATAATGCTGCATTTCCGTAAATTGCTTATCCTGTAGCTTATCCTGTGCCGTGCATTGCTTGTAGAGTGAAAACGATACATGCCTTAAAGAATTGTGTTTAATTTCTGTGCTACACATGCATTACACGCTTCGCGCATTGGAACCGCTTGAAATTCTCTAAAAAGTTCTCATTACCATTGGTATTGTATTGTACTTTATTTCCAATCAGTAAACAGACATATAACATATAACATAATACAAAATCAGGATACATTTGACAAATTTACATAATAACTTGCAATTAATAAGAGTGGCTGGATTGCCCTTTCAGAAGAATTAAAATAAATACCTCTGTTCTTCCAAGGAGTCCAGATACAAGGGGTCCAGATGAAATATAAATAAATTAAAAGGTTCGATCACCAGAAAACTAGGGTGGAGTTTTGCACTCTTAGGGGTGCAGCACCCTCTGAGATAATAGCAGCACCCTTTAAGGCGGAGTTATGCACCCTTGGGGAAGATATGCACCCTCGGTACTTAAATCAATCCAAAAAGGTAAGGTTGTACCACTAATGGTGCAAAATTACAGCCTTATTTCTATAAAACATTTTTAGGATCTTCAAAGAGCCATTAAGATTCTTTAGCACGCAATGAACCGTTTGGAATTAGAAGTGATTCCCAGTACGAGACAGAAAAAGTTCCAAATTATTTTTTTCTAACAGTGTATATTAGTTGTTAATTCTCATATGTGTTTTGGTAGAAAAGCTATCCAAAAAACTTCAAAATAATCAAAACCAGGAGCATCAATTTCAGGCAAACATCGTAACACACACACAAACAACACCTCCCCCACACCCCATTTCCAAAATATATCACACACGAACAAAGTCGCGCACGCACATTTAACTCTCCATGTTCATATCATCATGTATTATGTTCATGTTGCCAATGTATTTCTGTTTCCTACAAGTTCCTAACGTTAGGCATTCATATTTTTGTAGAAAGGGGTGCAATAATGTCTACTTGGATTACAAATCTCTTCGTCTAAGCATGATATAAGCCAAGGTCGACTGGGTCTATTTTTACAGTATCTGCTAAATATGATTATTGTTCAATATAAGACGCTTTGAAGAGACTTTAATTAATCATACAAAGTGTTAGCTTCAATACGTGGTTGATTAGGATTAGAATTAGAATTATTACACTATACTGTTAAGAAATCTGTTTAATTACAATAAATGCAATGGCAGCAGAGTATATAGCCAGAAATTATTTAATAAAATTCAGATTGGCAATTAGTATACTTTAAGGTCATAATACGTTGTGAGATAAAAAACGAGATAAAGTTGTATATGTCAATCTTATGAATCTATGACTTTAAAATGCATATGTCTTCTGATTTTTTTCACCGGGACATAATGTTTTTAATAGAATAATGAAGTCTCTTACGACATTTGTTTAAGTTAAAAAGAATTAGTTATTTTCCTGATAACTATAATATTGTATGGAATAGCCCATTATGTTATAAACACAAACATGATCTATTAAAGATCTAAAATCAGATTCTCAAAGCAACATTTCAAAAGGCATCGTACTGAAAGGAAGAACATGTTCCGATGAATGTTCAAATTATAGTGATGTTTTGTCTCATTTGGTAAAAACATGAATGCTTTTGAATGTTTGTTAGTTTGTTTGTTTGCTTCTTGTATTATTTTTCATAGTGTATAGCCAACAAATACCAGGTGTTAAATTTTCACGACTTGTCCAGCTAGTTAGTCTGTGTCATACATTCTAATTATAACTATCGGCCCGTTAGTGGGTGTCCAATACTACAATTCATAGATGCATGCGGGATAGCAGTTTCTAAATTTGGACGATTCCCTCTCCCCCGCATAGGAAACAAATTAGACCAATATTATTGGGGCAAACGCATCATGGAGGCTCGATGGACATGGAGTGTAGACTCCTGATATAAATAACAATCCCCTGATCATGTCATGCATGTGGAGTTCGCATCCTGACCGGTCTGGTCAGTATGGGCCTCAATTGAACTATAGTGAAGGTCGACTCACACCTTTGCGTTTTTAGCCTGCGTCGACCTAGCATTTTAGGAAATTAAAACGCTCCCTTGACGCAGAAAGACGCAGGCCATACGGAGGACTGACGCTTGGCGTACGCTCATTGAGCGCAAGCCTCACGTCAGTCCGCCGTCTGATCTGCGTATGTTGTGAGTCCAGGGAGTGTTTTTAATTTACAAAAGCGCTGGGCAAACGCAGGCTGAAAACGCAAATGTGTGAGTCAGCCTTAAGGCAAGGTGAAGGTTAAGACCGGTTTAGAGGATGCTGCAAAGTTTAAGGACAAGACACTGTGTAATAAGAGAGGAAGGCTGGTGATAATGAGTCATGCCAAAATCACGATTTATCTATGTTTGAAAACTTTTTTTTAATGTCAAAACCTGCCACAGTCTTTGTAAGCAACATTTCCCAATTTCGTCGGCATTATTTTAATGTCTATTAACAGAAAAATAATAGAAAAAATGTCTATAACATAAAACCTGTTCAATCCTAAAATCATATGACAATTGCTAAATTATCGCTGAATATATTGTTATCATTCGTATATAACGTACGATAGTACAGACGATCCAATCTAGACTAGCTTGCTAGACTAAAGCGATGGAGTAATATTAGCGTATTTCAACATGATATACGGTATACTATCAAGGACTAACATAAAGCAAGTCACTGGACTAACAATATGTCGGTCGATCAAACTGGACTATAGCTCTGTTAGTATAAGCACATGTGGTTGGTCTAGCGAATTGGTTCTGATGGGATCGTCTAGACTAACTAACGGTTGTCGGTGTATTGATCGTCTCTGTATGGTTTTCTCAAAGGAATACAAAATTGAAGATGAAAAAGGAAGGAAAATGCAGAAATGATATGACTGTTAACTAATTAAGCATGCTAAGGAGGATATCAGATTCTATTGAATGGCATTATTTGCTATCCAGACATAGATTATTGACCGAAAATTAAAACAGTTCTGCAACCGTTTATTTTCAACATGTAGTGGATGTATTATGGTTCGTGATCGTATTTGCCATTCTGAGCGTTGTATATTGCTATTGCTTTCTGATAATTGTACATGTAAGCCGTAGGTATCACGCATAAGCATTATATTAATTTAATCATATTTAGTCGTTATATCATCATAAAGCCGTAACCGAGTTTTGGTAACCTTTTTAATCTGATGCGAGATTTGCGTTGCACTTTGTCCAAAATGGAGCGATTAGACAAATTTGCCACGCCCTTTTAAGGTAAGTCATTGGAGAACAATCCACGAAATATTAAAAGTTGAAATAGGGTTTTTTCACAATAGGACAATTCCATGAAAGTTTCATGCTAGTAACGCCCAAAAATTGACATGCACTTGACATGCACTTGCCAAAAGCATAACGGACTTGACAAAGCCATGGAATTGCCCAAAAGTGAAATTAAAGTTAACGTCTTCTCGATGATGATAAACGTAAGTGCATTTCAAAAGTTGTTTCAGATGAAAATATGAGGGAAAATGTGACATACATATAAAATAATTCACAGCTCTAACTTACAAAAGTAATTATTTTCACGTGAGAAATTAACTTTATTAAATAAGAAAGGGCCGAATAAGTCTTTACGTGATTTTTTTTCTCCCTAATTTACGAACGCCAAATCAAATAAATGAAAAGTCGATGCTCTTCCCCAATCGTGTAGGAAAAATACATATTGCTTTTATTTCGTATATTGCTTTTATTTCGTATGCCATCAGGACCTAACACATGTAATTGCTTATAGTTGCCTAATGTGCTGTGTTAAATGAATTATTGACAAATTGACAGTTTCCGTTATTAGACGTATTAGGAAAAAAATTTACGCTAATAATTATTGAATCAGTCGGAAAATGATTTCAAACCTAACGCCCTGTTTTATTCCAATGCCAAATCCCATCTGTGGAAACCCGTACTGTCAAATGATTAGTAAGATTACAGCAAATTGTAGATGTAAATGACTCAATTTGTATAATTCGGTTTTTTTTTTTTTTTTTTGCTCCAAAGATACAGTAGAATTGGCATGATGCATCCCATTTTCCGTCTGATTTGATATTGTACTTGTGCTCTAATTATTGGGATCATGATTTTAATATTTCAGTGTTTGAAAAGTTTCACCACACATGAATTGGAGAAAAAGATTGTGACATGTTTTATACATATATAGAGATGCCAACAGTTCTGGAATAAGCATGATATTGAAATTAAAATATGAATAACGAAACAGCTGAACATAAGTAGGAGTAAACATGACAATGAAAAAAAAATCTTGACCCCTTGTCTGTGCCAATAAACTAGCATGTAACACTGAATTGTTAAAGGGGATCTTCAAAATGCATGCATAATTATGAGAATTCTTGAATAGAAAAGTAAAATTATGTATACTTTTTTAGGGAAAAAGAAGACGATGTGAAATTCTGTATAGAAAGTGAATGGAGAGTTCTTCATAATGGCAGCCATTTTTTTGCCTACATGATGCCAATTTAAGGAGCCGATGAGGGGTGGAAATAAAAACCTTTGAGAATTCATAACTTTTGAATGGACTGTCGGATTTGGCCCAAATTTTCACAGCCTAATCATTATTATGTTTCTCCATCCAATGACAGCACACCAATGTCTGGGTAAAGATCCTCTTTAAAGCGGTTCCAGTCCGCACCCATTTCATCATTCAGATGGACAAGAATAAACGTTTATTGGGAAAATCACGTCATACCCATTCGCTCGTTCCAGATGCTACTTATAAAACCCAATCACATGATCTGTCATCGACATCCTATTATAAGGATAAAAATGGTGGAGAGATTCACAATAGGGAATTAATGGGGTGAATCCAGGAGGGTGTTGTGACTGAGAAAAAATAGCAATTGGTGGTATATTTAGAACAATAATCTCTCATGTTCAGTATTAAATTGAAACCCAATTCCCGATGCCAATTAGTGTGCAGAACATTGTATATCTATGTGATGTTGCCAATTGCATGTCGCAGATGCAAATTATTTTTTTTTATCGTCAAGCATCAGATATAACGTTGATTTAAGGGTTACTAACTTTAAATTAGTAACAAATCTAGTTATAAGTTAAATATTTTATTCAATATCACACTGTCTTTTTTCACTACAAGCATTTTTTTGTTTAAACGTTTTCCTAATTCATCAATTTAGCAACAGATATACTTTTGCTTAAAGGGTTTTATATTTTTAATTTTCTCGTATTTTGGCACCATGAGAAAGTTCCTTAAGAGCTTCTGAATTGGCTTTAATAGTCACCTGTATCCTTTAATATTCTTTATAAAACCAGTTGATGTTTAGAGCACATTTTTCTTAGTATAGTAACGTGAGTTGTATCCAATTGCATTTTAAGTCTAATTGTTTTGTCTGAAACCCGAAGAGACAACTCGGAATAATTCTGAGATCCATCGATCTTTTTGGCGCCATGTCTTTCCCCCGTCAATAATCCCCCACCGTATCGTATTCACCTGGACCTAGTAATTCTCATGAGTGAGAACATTCAACATGAACAGCTGATTTTTTCCAACATTAATGAGCTAACGTGTTGAAAGGTTATGATCGACTCACACCTTTGCGTTTTTAGCCTGCGTTTGCCCAGCGTTTTAATACATTAAAAACGCTACATGGACGCACGAAGACACAGAAACTGATCACGGCGTACGCTCTTTGAGCGCAAGTCGAACGCCAGTCCACCGTCCGATCAGCGTATACTGTACGCTTGGGGAGCGTTGGTTTTTTTTTTAATCGTTGGGCCGAAGCAGGCTAAAACACAAAGGTGTGAGTCGGCCTTTACGCGCAAGTCCAACGCCAATCCATCGTCCGATCAGCGTATACCGTATACTGTGCGCTTGGGGAGCGTTTTTTTTTTTAATTTTCAACGCTGGGCCGACGCAGGCTAAAAACGCAAAGGTGTGAGGCGGTCTTCACATTGAGAAAACGGTAGGAACATATTCGTTATTGCATAATCTCATCTTTAAACGCTTTCCTCTCAAAAGAATCAAAATAGGAATTACGTTTCAACACTAACTCTTTCAAGCTTTCAGATTCCTCTTTCGTTCCTTCCCCCAGAAAACATCGCGACATTAGAAGTCCACTGCAATAAATCTAATAGAGAGGATAGAATCTATAGCGTTTGAATTGAACGATTTTGATGAAATAATTTTTTAGATGATTTACAACTAATAAGAAAAGTAAGACGTTTGGTCCGCCCTATCAAACGAAATCAAGAAATTGTCTGCATGATTTGTTTTACATAAGTAAATTCGCTACTGTTTGTGGGTCAGAGTTTTGCAATGTGAAATTAAACAGAATATTTTATTTACTCGGATTGAAGACGAGAGAGACAAAGGGGGGGGGGGGCGATATTTGTTTTCAATTCGATATAAATATGTGCCCTACACAATTCTCGATTATTTACTGATATTGTATCATATTGAAATTTTTCTGCTTTTAAAAGTGTATCTTAACACAAAAAAAAATGCTTCGAAGCTTTCAATCTCCAGAAAAACCCCGGACGGCAAGTCGTTCATAACAAAACTATGCGCTAATCACCCGTGACTTTATTTGACCTAAAGTGTATACTTTCTCTAATCTAGCAATTGCTGTTCGAAAGGATCACAATATACAAATTAAATCAAATCTTCCTCCGTTGAACAGGAGGCTTCTAAATCTTATTTCTGTCCAAGGGCAATCTCCGGATTTTGACGGGATTACTTTATAAGACCTCGTGTCTCCTTGTATTTGGCAATCGTTTAAAACGGATCATGAACTTATTTTAAGTGGACTTAACAAAAGTTCATGCCCGGTTACCAATTGAGGGCAGTAGTCAGAATTAAGACGTCTGAATTCCAACGAGGCTACGTCAGCTGATATATAGATAATTTTACGATAGTTTTCTAATAACAAATGCTTAAAAACTAATCCATTATGAAATCAATAAGATTATGAATCTTTATGATAAATAGTTATGGGTTCTTTGTACAAACTTTTAAGCACTTCGGATCATTTTCAATGCGATAAGAGGTAAATGATAAGGCATTGCTAAGGAGATTTGGTTTGTTTCGGTCATTGTTTTGAAGAGAAGCGATGACAGGAAATAACAACCGAAATTATTTATTTGATTTGGCTACATTGCCCTGTGAATGAAATCAAATTTATAGGCCTAAAAACAAATAATGATCCTTAGCAATAATGTGCAGCAGGGCTCCCTGGTAGAGCAGGCCTACTCGGCTTGAAAGGGACTACCCTGCTTTTTAAAGAAGACATTAAATAAATAAATAAATAAATAAATAAATACTCATAAGGCATTTGGATAGATAACTTATACTTCATAAATTGAGAGCGCAATTGTAGGAGCACATATTAAAGTTAATTAGATCACCAACGCGAAAAACTGAACATTTTTCATTCATCTGATCATATTGGCTCTCCCATTTGGAACTCCTTTATTCTTCCCATCCTACCTTTCACATATCTCGTTTTTCTCCATCTTCTCCTACTTATTCATCATCTTCTTATTTTTCTATTTCATCTCTATTTTTTCACCTTCTTCTTTACTTTTCTTGCCTTTGTGTTGTTGTTGTTGTTGTTGATGTTTTTCTTCTTCTTCTCCTTTCCTGACATATGTTGTTGTTGTTGTTATTCTTCCTCTTCTTCTTCTTCGTCTTCTTCTCCACCATCCTATCCTCCTCTTCTTCTCCTCCTTCTTCTCCCCATTCCCCTACCCCTCTTCCCCTCTTTTCCATCCTCTTCTTCCTCTCCCTCTCCTCCACCTCCTACTTTTTCTTCTCCTTCCTCTTCTTTTCCTCATCCATCTCTTCCTCAATTCTTCTTCTCCTCCTTTTCATTCACCTCTTCCTCCCCTCTCCTGCTCCTCTTACATTCTACCCCCATCTTCGTGCTCGTCTCATAATGTTCTTGTTGTCTTTCCGTTAATCAAAATTGGATAATTGCCTATCACCTATCCAATCCCTCTGTATGAGGAAGATAATAATCGAGCTAATGCGCTAATACGGTTATGCTCCCGATTCGTGTCATAACCCCAATACTCATTTGTGAAAATTAGCTGTCATTAATACAATGCGATTAAGAAGTGTTTATTCCCACAAGAAACGTGTCAAAGTCATGTGTGAAGCAAACACCTTAGTATTCTCATATATTAGAATTGATACTTGATAATTACAATTAATACCTGATAATGTTTTGATGAATTAGTTCCAGCATAGGGGATGTTTTGTTTAGCAGTTTTAAAGCCCCCTTTACGGTTAGATACTGTTGACAATAGAATGAAAATACAAAAATAATTGGAACAGTCGATTTGCCTTATCAGAGTGGGAAACACCAAGTGTTCACTTTTTCTATTACTTGTCCCGTTTTCTTCAAAATGTTTGTTCTGATCACTAGTATCTTCTTCTACTTTTAACAATTATTATTTTGGGTAGACTACTGTTCTGATTGTTTTACGTCTATTTCGAACACGACAGATCCTTTTATATCCTGGCAGCTAGATAAGTGGTAATTCTGAACGAGTAGCAGCAAAACCATGATTGTTGAATTTTTAGTAATGGAATCAGCTCCTTTTGATTGATTGGTTTAATACACCGTAATCCAAATTTTATACCATGTGTATGGAACATCTCTTCAATAATTGCCTCTAGTACTTACTCCAGACAGGAGTGGTACAATTTTGCACCCTATGCGTGCATTAAGAACTAATCTATCCCCACCCTCCTCCCCTGGTGGGTGTACCTGCTGATCTATCAAATATTCATTAATGGATATTAGTTGCTGCCCGCTAATTATTGGAGATCCCCCTCCAAGCGTGTACCTGTAATCGGGCGGTAACCCTTCATTAACAATTAAGTTGATTAACAAGATGAGATCCGAAGAGTCCGGTGGTTGTATTGAAAAAAAAATTTCGGGTGGAGGGGGTGTGGTGGAAATTTGTGATTAGACATTGAAAGTGTGAATGTAAAACAGAATAATTAAAAGACCATCGTAATGTGGGAGCGCAACATTAATTTTTTTTTCTAACTCGTCCTCTCTTTCTTCTCATTCTCTCATCGTCTTCCTGTTCTTATTTCATCTTCCTATTCTTCTTATTTCTCTCATTTCTTTTATTCCTCTTCTTCTTCTTTTTAATGTCACCTCCGTCTTTCATCATCCCCTCCTTCCTTGATGTCTTTCCCCCTCTTCTTTTCCTTTTCTTTGCGGACTTTACAAGCGAATAGGCCTCAATTATCAAAATAGCTCGCTATATTTCGATAAATTTTTGTTCCTGTTCCTCCTAACGGAAGACTTTGGTTTGGGGTTCGACCCTCATAAGCTGGGACATCATAATTTAATTCTTCCTCGATATCTTGCTACACGGTGTAAATATGATTTCCTATCATTACGTAATCAATCATTTTTCACGTTCATCTCCCGGGAACAATAATTAATGGAAGGTCAATAGCTTCATCAATAACTTTCGTTTTGGAAACATTAAAATGAGAGATTATTTAAACAGCACGGTCAATGTTTGATTACGATTGTAACTTGCTAACATGTACATCATTAATTTCTTTTGTTGCTGAAGGAAAAAAACACGTTAGTTTGAATTAAATTGAATTGAATTGAATGTGGACCTGACAGCTCATGGACTGATTATAACGACCTGTTCAGGTTGAACACAAAACGTGCTTAATCAATCTCTTAAAGATTGAGTTTTACTAGTTTAGGAGGTCGGAAAGTGACCCCGCTCACGCAGAAGACTATTAAAAAACACAAAATGTGCTAATTTTAGCACTTTTAAAAGAACTCGCACAACTCCTAAAAATTCCCATCACGGAGCTTGATCATGGTTCCGAGTCTCGGCTTCATTCTGACTTCCCAAGAAACATTTTGGAGGGAAGAAGCATTTTCCACTAATTAATGCAGCAGGGCTATATTTGGAATACTCATATTCTAAGAGGAGTATAAGTGTAATAATACAAATACATCACGACTTTGAAAAGGAATAAGAGATTATCCTGATGCATGCAAGTTATACTAATTGGATGCTATGAGCCTCAAAAAGACGATTAATCGGTTTACAACTGCCAGACAGACTTCTCTTACCATGCTTCTCAGTGGCAATATTCATTACATTTGTGGTTTGATGTTCAAGGAAAAATGATTTATGTCTGGCAAATTACGAATATATATATTTTTTTTCTCGTGCTCATCTTTGGCAATAACTTGGCAATAATATTCACAACCGCGAATTGATGTATATTCAATAAGTTTAATTATGCAGATAGTTATAATAGTTATTATCTTATAGTTATAATAAAACGAAATAGCTATTACAACATTTCTCAGCGCCTTGCTATTGATAAGTAAAATAAGATTGGCTACCAATACGGAGGTGCACAACAAAACACATAAAGGAAATGGTTGAAATGGCAATGGAAATTTGACTGAATATTTCTCGTAATTGCGACGGTTATCATCAACCTGTCAACACTGACTTGAAACAAAAGAATCACAAAAATCGTTATCTTTAAAGGGCGTATGTGATAACCAGTAAAATGGAAATAAAAGCTAAAATAACGTTGTTGTCGAATGTCAGTAGCACGACATCCATTTTTGCTGTGACTGGAATATATGGTATCGATTTTCAAAGTACGTTATGCTCAAATCATCGTCAGACACGTCGAAAAATATGCTTCAATTTAATAGAATACATCGAAAATACATAATTCCAACGTTTCCACCGAGTGGGGAGATATCTAGACTTGCGCGCCCGTCACTCACCTGAAACTGATCAAATTAGGCCAAGGTGAGGCCTTTGGATACTGACCTCTCTTATCTTTGTTGACGAAACAAGCATTTGGGTTAGCATGTCAGATAAACCACCAAAGGGCCCCCAATTTTAATTAAAAATTTCAACCAGACATGGTTTATCTCCCTCCTCCCATCAGGCTCGAGTTTCCATGGAAACTATACCACCTGCCCCCCGCGTTAACTTTTTCGAGTTTTTTGCTCAATGAACGTTTTCCGTTTGAAGAGTACCCCTTCTCGTCACCCACAGCCCTCTAAAATTATCTCCATGACGATTTAATTTGATAAAATTCCCTGATGGTATTTATGCACTGTTTTTAGAGTAAATTTTCGGTGAAAAGTAGATTTTGAGACTGACTAATATGAGAAACAATCTGTTTTCTTTCGGAAATTTGTAACTAAAGCGTTGCTATTGATCTAGATTGAGGAGATGTGATGGATAAGGAATCGACGTCAGAAATGCATATGAGTCCTGTTACATAAACCAAGTTTGCAATCAATCGCAGGCTTTAGTACATGATTTGACAATGACTTATGATCGATTTTAATCGTACGATTGATTGGAAATATTTAGGTTACTGGGCCGTGGTCAAAGCAATTCGATATTTTTCATTCATGAATACATCTTCTTTTGAATCGGTGAGGGACCTAAAACCAACAACTATACCAGAACGATATTGCTTTGTAAAATTTTGCAACAATGCGGTAGCGCCACGCTCCGTACTGCATTGCACAATCAATAATTTTTCCTGAAGTGTACCAAAAATAAGTAAAACAACAAATAAAGAGCTTGAGCTTACGGAAAAAAGGTAAGTAAATGTGTAAATAAATCAACAGATATATAAATAAGATAAACAAACAAATTGATTAAGAAAATTTAAAGCAAAAAAAACTTACATAAATACAAACATCAACATAAAACCATATCAGAATAAGCAGACATCACGTGAACATGTTTTTGACATGACTAACATCAAAAGTATGTTCATGACTCGACATAAGGACTACTCATCGAAAGCTGTTTGGAAACATTATAAAAACTACATCATATCTTGCCAAACCCAGAACTCTCTTGGGAAATATGACACGTGTGTAGAGTTGTAAAAAATGTCTGAACAACTGATATCAGATGATTCCTCGGGAAAAATTGAAAACAGCTGGAGACTATGACATCAGCGCTAAGTGTATAAATAAGTTTTTCTAAGTTTTTTTTTCTCTAGGGCCAAGTTGTAATGTAGTCAATACGAAATGTAGCATGTTTATAATCATTTGCAATCTATCTATTTCTTCACTAACTACCTTGAGTCAAAATGTTAGAGGGAAAATCTAATTGAAGATAACAGTGCAAGGAATAAACGATTCAGATTACAATTCTAGAAGAAAATGTGGTTTTGATTATTCAGAATATTCGATTTTGAAGAAATGCTAAGAAATAAAAAGTCCTTTGCTCATGATGATGATTGTACACATGGACACATCGAAGCACACATACACACACATACACACACACACACACACACACACACACACACACACACTCACTCACATAAAAAAAATCGAAAAATAATTACAGGTCTATAACAGTGGGTACCTGTTTTATAAAGCAAGAGGTACGCACAGCTCTACGCACGTCTGGTAACCCTCTCTCAGGTAGAAACATATTTATAGGTGTTATCATCGAGTGTAGGAAATGGTAAAAAGTCTTACAAACAGCTTTATGAAATAGGTACCAGTTGAGTGTTGTATGAAGATACTGATCTAATGCATTATCATTATTGTGTCATTTTACCAAGACATTTAAGTTATACCGATTTGGAAATGCCAGGTTGTAGAATGTTTTGAATCAGCAAGGAGATTTTCTTTTTAATTTCCAGATTAGTTTGGTTTGAAATAATCAGTTGCACATGTTTCCATGGATCATCAAATGATGAATATTTGTATTTGCTAAAATGAGAATGGAAAGTGCTTTCGCGTTAGAGAACGGGGTGTGATATTGATTAAAATGTGTGTGTGTGTATATGTGTGTGTGAATGTGCGTATGTATTTCTGTGAGTATGTATGTATGATCTTATGTGTGTATGTATGTCTATGAGTGTTTGTGTGCGTATTTCATTGTCCATTTTACCACTAATATGGTGTTGGCACCAACATTTTGCATATATATGATAAATTGATCTCATGGAAAACATGGCACAAGCGAGATGCTTATTTCCAAATCCCCCTACATTCTTCAACATCCTCCCTGAACATACCGTGGTAATTTGATGAATCACAAGCATGTCTGATTTCTCAAAACAAAATGGTAGCATGATTGAACAAGAAAAGGAAATTGCTCATTGGATGTAGCCCAGCTGGCAAAAATACCACATGACCGTGCCTCCGCTTAAGGGAAAATAGTTTGTGGTTTTTAAATTTTCGTAATAATATTGTACCGTTAGGGAAACCCTCGAATAAAAGTTCCTTTAACTTTCCTTTTTTGCCCTCTAGATGGCGCCAGACAGAAATACAGATGTTCTTGTTGGAGCTTTGCTACTAGTCATGGCGTGGGGATCAGTCAACGCTCAAAGACCGTGTTCAGCATCTTGCGTATTCACGAGGGAAACTGGGAAGACTGATTGCGAGAGCCGACAACTCACCTGTATCCCCCTGAACTACCCGGGAACAATCGTCATGATGCTGGCCCAGAACTCACTTCAGATGGTGCCCAGGGCGAGTTTTGCCAACTACAGAATGCTGAAGCAACTAGATTTGTCCAACAACGCCATCTATAGTATCGAGGACAATGCCTTTAACGGCCTCGGTAGCGTGTCAGTACTGAATCTCGCGAATAACCGCATCACGCAATTGACCGCGAACACGTTTCGAGGATTACGCGTTGTGCAGACACTTCATCTTCAAGGCAACGCCATAAATTCCATCGCCCCTGGCGCATTCCAGAATCTGAATAACATCGTGGAACTTAATATAGCAGGGAACAGATTATCCATACTCCCGCAAGGTCTCTTCTCGCGGATGCTGTCCCTGAAGCGTCTTTTCTTGCAGGAGAACCAACTTACCACGGATCCTAATATGCCCTTCCTTGATGGATTGTCCAATCTGGTCGAACTGGACTTGGATGGGAACCGCTTCACAAATATTCCAAGCATGAATGGATTGATACGTCTCACCGACCTGGACATCACCGACACGCACATCAAGGTCATCAGGAACGGATCTTTATCCGGTCTTACAAGCGCCAGAGACATCATCCTAAGCAGTAACATGATATCCTATATTGAACCAGGTTCGTTTAAAGGTCTCACCTTTCTGTCGGAACTCGATATATCCTTCAATGTCATTTCGGATTTAGATATCGATGTATTTCATCCGTTGTATAATGTTGAACGTCTACAGCTCCAGAATAATCAGCTTAGAAGACTCACGACCCAACATTTCGCTTCAATGACAAAGCTTACATCGTTGAATCTTGAAGGAAATCACTTAATGGCATTTCCGCCGATGCAAAATCTTCGTATGCTGAACACGTTGAATTTACGTTCAAACCGACTCGAGACCTTCACGGCACAGACAATGCAGTCTATGCCTACACTGAAGCGAATCTTACTAGTTGGAAACCCTTTACAATGTGATTGCCGTCTCAAGCGATTGCGTCAGTACTTTCTGACCCCGCATCATCAAACACCGTACCATCCGAATGAAATCCCGACATGTAACGCGATGGAGCCACGCCAGTTGCGTGGAACCCGTTTATCAGCCGTCCAAACATCAGATCTCCAGTGCCACCCTCCGGTTCTTCGTCCGTTCTCACATACGATCTCTACGTTGTACGGTGGGAACGCCACCCTCGCGTGTTCCAGTTCGGGGTTCCCTGCTCCGAAGGTCACATGGGTCGCACCGAACGGCTTGCGGTTGAGACCAGATGGTTACCAGGGTTATAACCAGAGGATGAGAGTGACCGAGGATGGGATGATGCTGATAGCGTACGCCACACAGGCTGATCAAGGACAGTACTCATGTATCATGGGGAACCCTGCAGGCCAGGTCCGAGGTGCGGTAAGTCTCGTCGTCCAGCCCGCTCCACGACCCCCGCCCCCTGAGATCCCCGTCACCAATGCAACCATTTCGAAGATGAACCCACCGCGAAAACCCTCGACGCACAACCCCATGTCACCGCACATCAACACAAACACCCAAGAGATTCCCGTCAATGGCGACCCGTACGTCTCCACCACTATCCCTGACTCGACAATCAACGGCGGAGGCTGGCCTGGGATGCACCACACGGGTGGTCACTATCCCAATCACAACCCACATTTCAATCACACAAGCACGCAACTTAACCCTACAATTGTAATAGGCGACGAGGAAAAGCCATTAGATAGGTCGCCGGACTCAAGGACACCTCAGTGTTCTAACAATATGGGTTCTGGAGACGTTGTAGCGGCTGTTCTGTTAACGTTCCTTTTCACAGCTTCCCTCATCGCGATCCTGTTCTTCCTATGGTACAGAAGATGGCTTCCGCAAGTGATGCTATTGGGAAGACGCAAAGCCATGCTAAACCTATCTGGGAGACGGCGACTCTCATCAAAGCAACCGCGTCCAGCTCAAATCTCGCACGCTCGTCGTCTCCGCAGCTACGAACGTGTGGACGAAAGTCGTGGTGCTTCTAGCTACTTCAGCGATAGCGAAGACACCCTAAGCACGGCGAGTAGCTACGACAGTGCGCGTTACGTGATCACAGATAACAGTGTTGCGGACCCGGATAGTGTGCGAATACGTCAAATAAGACTGGCTGCTGTAAGTGCAAAGGCTCCGCAGGGTCCGCGGACGCCGCCGAAGGATTCATCCAAGTCAGAGACTACAAAGGACGAAAAGCCGCCCCCTACGGTGGCACGAGCACCAACGTCCAAAAACCCAGGCGCAGTGCCAGCGTCCACAACCAAACTTCCTGGACGTTTAGCAGCCTTGAAGAACAAGGCCACGGGAAGAAAAACTCATATATATCAAAATGCAGACATGGTCGTTCATGACCCGAACTATTCGGCCCTGTGGCCAGGACCAAAGCAGGACCCATATCAGTACCCAAGAAAACATAGTGGTGACAGAAGAATCTACATTGATCTCAGCTGACCCAAAGATAAAATGGGTTCTAAGGACTAAACATTTATTTATCATTTCTTGACAACTGTGATTTAAGCGATGGATTACAATGCAAAAACTTTAGAATTTTTCAAAATATCGCGAAAGTATTGAAATAGAAAGATCAAAGTATTGTTACAGTTATTCCATAAATGTTTTGGGACAACAAAGAAGATTATTCATTTTTGACGACCTATCGGCTTTCTGTGTTGCATTTATATTTTCCCTGGTATACGCTAGGTCAAATGATAATTCGTTGTTTGTTATTCGAAACACGAGTTTCCTTTTCTTTGTAACTTTGGGGAAATTGATATTTTCTTTGGAGATGCAAAGATATTTAAACAAATGTACTCAATTTGGGCATTAACCCGTCTGTCACTTGGAAGTTTCAAGTGAGGCTTTGTTAACTTATATGATACAAAAAATGTTGTGAATCGTAAAAACACACTGTAAAATCCGAAAGTGTTAAATTTCAACTGACTTGAAGTGATTAACGTGCCTATCTAATGGCCGACTCCCACCTATGTGTTTTTAGCCTGTGTCGGCCCAGCATTTTGGAAAAGTAGAAGCGCTCCTTGGACGCACAAATATGGAGGACATACGCTGGACTGACTTTTGGTGTACGCTCCTAGAGTGCAAGGACCGAACGTCAATACAACGTCTGATCAGCGTACAGTGCACTCGGGGAGCGTTTGTAAATAATAAAAAACCGCCGGACCGATGCAGGCTAAAAACGTAAATGTATGAGTCGGCCGTAAGGAAAGTGTAAATTACGAGACATGTTTCTCATAAGCCTGTTTACATTTTCTATTTTATACCCTTAATGATTTTGGTAACACTCAAGTAAGATTGCTGCTTTTGCATTTTATGCCCCGGTCACATAGGACCGCGGAAGCAACACGATTCAACACGACTCTTTGTTAATTCACAATTAACTGCACCCAAACAAAGAGTCGTGTTGAATCGTGTTGCTTCCGGGGCCCTATGTGACCGGGGCTTTATTGTTCACAGCACTGTGAGAAGAATAGACGAATGACTGGGACAAAGTGAACAATGTTATTACATCTTTCATAAAAGATTCATGATCACAAACAAAAGCCCCATGTGCGACTTTTGTTCAACCTTTTTCCTACTCCTAGTGAATGAAAAGGACTGAAATTTTGTTGGTTTCAATTTAGCTATTCGAATTGCTTGAATGGAGATTGTTTACTTTGTCCAAGGTATTTTGTCCCTAATTCTGCTCACAGTGCCGTAAAATAGGGATTTTTTTTTTGTTCAGCGTTGATTTAAAGCCTTGTTTTTGCAGTGCTTGATTTTGTATGTATATACTTCGCAGCGAACAATGTTGTGTATTGTAAATATATTTTTGTATACTTGTGTAAATATGAATTTGATGCTGACTTCTTTTAGGAAGTTCGATATTAAAACTATTGATGAAATATACTAAATGATATCATATTTACTCTATAACTTTCGTTTTGGGCTATTTTTGAAATTCATGCACACAGAGCAATTTCACAATGATACAAATCTACAGACACAAAATATCTGATGACACGAGCAAATATCACACACAGCGAGTAAAAAGGTAAGATATTGCTCATTCCAACACTTGGAATGCAATCATTTCGTTGTTCAGAAAGTTGCAATATTGGTCCTTTCCCCCCAGAGTGCTAGGTTTTACATTATTATCTATATGGAAGTTTTAAGCCGTACAATATTAAGCCATATTGTACGGCTTCAATTTTACGCTTGCGCAAAGCAGTGACCAGCCTTCTGGTATATGTAAAGATAATAATAATTATATTGAATGGCTTCATTTCATGAAATACCGGGAATATTGCACTCGTTAGGGCCAATATTGCCCTAACTCGTGCAATATTCCCTGGTATTCCATTTATTGCTATCCAATATTATATAATTATAGTTCAAATTGCTGCAAGTTTCCTGCAACCGTATTCGTCTAAAGCAGCGAATGGCTCATTCGGTAAATCGCCTGACTTGTAATGACTTCATGACTTGTAATGAAGCGATCATTGATGGCGCGGGTTCTGACCCCCAACCTGTCATAATTTTTATTTACATGAATTTTGTAAAATATTGCACATATATGAGAAATGTGCAATATTGCACCCTCAAAGTTGCATCTTTTGTTCTTCATGTACAGGTTTCAAAAGGTATTCAATAACCAAGTGATGATGATGATAATGATAATTATTAGGATGATTTCAAAATGATGGTGCTGCGGCTACTGCTGATTTTGATGATGATGATGATGATGATGATGATAATAATGAGGATGATGATGAAGAAGAGGATGAGAATGATGATGATGATAATGGTGATGATGATGGCGGTGGTTATGGAGATGATGGGATAATGGTCATGATGGTGGTGAAGATAATGATTATGGCAATGACGATGGAGAAGGAGATGAAAGAGAAAGTAAAAAAGGGAGTTGTGCAGTAGAAGAGGAATAATACAAATGAAGAGCAGGAGAGGGAGAATAAAATGGAGTAAACGAAAAAAAAGATCATTCTGAAAAATTGTCATTAATTACCAGTTGAACAAATATTTTTCTAATTATGCATTACTACACGATGACGGTTGCATAAAATATGAATACATTACAAAATTGATCTATTTCTCGGACTCCAAAATATAAATACCGTCCTCTCACTGTGAGCAGAAAGGGCAAAGGCCTGGGACAAAGTAAACAACCCCCATTCAAGCATTAACGATTGCTAGAAGGACAGAAATATATTTACTTCTTTCTCATTCTGTGGAAAATGTTGAACGAGAGTCAGTCGCACCAGGGACTTTCTTCTGTGATCATGAAGATATTGTGAATGATTGAATGAAGCTGTTTACTTTGTCCCAATATGTTGTCCCTTCTTCTCACAGTGTCTGATAACGCTTCCCCGCATTTCTTAAATTAGCATCCGAGAACACCTGGTCACAATAAAGGATTAGCGCTCTAATTAGAAGGTTTCGATTGGGATAGAGAGTGAGNAAAACAATTGCTGCAGCTGTGGGGTTAGAATACACGTCACAAGGGATCACTTAATTCCAAGTCTAAAGCCCCGGTCACATAGGACCCCGGAAGCAACACGATTCACTCCGACTCATTGTTCTGAGGCAGTTAACTGTGAATTAACAAAGAGTAGGGGTAAATCGTGTTGCTTCCGGGGTCCTATGTGACCAGGGCTTAACGATTTACCGAGCCACGAACGGATACTTTGAACAACATCATGTAAGATGGATCGTCACTGGTAGCATATTACTAGGCAGAGTCCATGTTTGATGTATAATGAATTCGAACGTTGGTCTACAGCAACGAGCATCTCTGTCGGTAAATCGTCTTACTAGGAATGAGACGACCCTCAATGGTGCGGGTTCGGACCCCAAAACTGTCAAATTTTTACATACATTTATATTTATAAAATATTGCACAATTATGATTAGAAGTGCAATATTTCAATCGGAACCTTTTGATTAGAGCGTTGATCCTTTATTGGTGCTTACAGTATTACATAACTCTGCACACTTAAAGTTGCACTTTTTAGTGTGCAGGGCCCCGTAACATAAAGGTTTGCGATTAATCGCTATTTGATTTTGCGATCGGTTGCATACTTTAGTACATGATTTGCCATAGACTTGCGATTGATATCAATCGCTATCAGATTAGAAATCAATCGCAAACCTTTATGTTACGGGGCCCAGGTAAATGATGATGATGATGATGATGATGATGATGATGATGATGATGATGATGATGATGATGATGATGACGATGATGATGAGAAGGAGGAGGAGAAGAAGGATGATAATGATGAGTATGGTGATGATGATGGTGGCGGTGGTGATGGTGGTGGTGATTGTGGTGGTGATGATGGATAATGGTCAGTGTGGTGAAGATAACAATTATGGTGATGACGATGAAGATGGTGAAAATGCTGAGGATGGAGAAGGATATGAAGAAGAAAAGGGGGATGAGCAGTAGCAGAGGAATGATACAAATAACGTGCAGGAGAGGGAGAAGAAAATGGAGTAAACGAAAAGAAAAATCTTTCTATTGAAAAACTGTCATGAATTACCAAGTAAACAAATAGTTTGCCATTGTTCATCAGACGAAGACGGTTGCATAAAATATGAAGACATTACAAAAAGTGATCTATTTTTCGGACTCTCAAATATGAATACCGTCCTCTCACTGTGAGCAGAATGGACAAAGGCCTGCGACAAAGTATACAGCCCCCATTCAAGCATTAGCAGCAGGTAGATAGGCACAACAGAAATGTTCCTCCTTCTGATTCTGTGAGAAATGTTGAACAAGAGTCGCATCCGGAACTTTCTTCTGTGATCATGAAGATATTGTGAATGATTGAATGAAGCTGTTTACTTTGTCCCAATATGTTGCCCCTTCTTCTCACAGTGTCTGATAACGCTTCCCCGCATTTCTTAAATTAGCATCCGAGAACACCTGGTCACAATAAAGGATTAGCGCTCTAATTAGAAGGTTTCGATTGGGATAGAGAGTGAGTTCATTTGTCGCAATAGGCAGGATGACAGCGCAACTATTTCAACCAATTACTTCCCAATTGACCACAATAACCCGGGAGGGATTAAAACCCAGATAGTATTGTATTATTTGAATTATTAAATCTATCTTATCAAAATAGGAATCTTATATTATTTTTGACATATACGGAAATGTCAATTCAATTATTGGGGAAATTAAGGTTTTATAACAAACACCTTGCCGAAGGTATGTTTGTTTCATAATTTAAAAGGTCGTCGACAGGATC